>PVJH01014004.1:0-58420 GCA_004026705.1 Nesogale talazaci
ATGATGGACTGCGTTCCTCAGGCATTGTTGTAGGCCACGTAGGTTCAACTCTGCACCAAAGTGATGTGGGGCATTTACAAAATGACCTCTCTAATGCTTTATAGCATATTTAAATAATAGGGGCTCACTTGTATTTGGCTAGGCTCAGATGGGAAAGACTGAAAAATTTTCCCTTTGCATCTTGTGAAGAAACAGTCTACAGTTACTTCTCACAATGCTTGCAAATCCAATTATTACCAGGTAGCTCCTTGCTTTTTAACCTTTCCTTGTAAAATTTCTGTAGGAGATTAAAATACAGCATGGTTGCATAAAGTTTGATCCTAGTTGGTGAAATTGTTAATAGTGAGCTGGGGTTGTCATTCTTTGGAACTTAGGAGCTATGTTTCATTCTTAGGATTTGATCAAACTGAGCATTGTGTCACCACTCCAGATTGACAGTAGAAACTTCTTTTGTATACTAGAGATATCCATGATTTGGCAAGGCTTGGTAGTCTTGTTCCTTTTATAGATTGTTAAAAACATGGTTTCATAGTTGGTACAAACCTTTATCTCTTTATCCAAGTGATGTTTTGTTTATCACCCAATAAAAAGTTTTAAAACTATATGTGTAGTGCAATTGTAGTTGGTACCTTTCTTTATTGGATTGAATGGTGTATCAAAAAAAGATTTTGAAAAACTTAGAATGCTCAAGAGATAGCTGGCCACAAAGACTATGCTGCTGCCAGGGGAGGTGGGAAGTACGGGGAAAGAGGAAATCATTGATGGAGTGTTGTATTTTTGCTTAGAGTAATGGGAAATTTGGCAAAAGATATTGATGGTTGCACCACATGACTGATGTAATTGGTGTCGCCAAATTGTATACCTGAAAGATGTTAAATGGGCAGATGTTGTTTTATTATCTATGTTTTTACAGCAATAAAAGCAATCCAGTTGAGTACACTTAATAAGTGTTTCGATTTATCGAGAATTAAAATAAAATAAAAACACAACTGAACAGATGATATGAGGGGGAACATTGCCAGAACAGCGATGAGTTGGATGCACTTTGGTGATAAGTTAATTAGAAATCTAGGAAAGAGTGAATTACAATCAACAAGCAGCAGTTGAGGAGTCAAATTACATATTGCCCTGGGCAAATATGTTGCAAAAGACCTCTTTCAAGTGTTCACAAAGCAATGGTAGCTCTTTGAGAACTAAGGGATGCTGAAACAAAGTCATGGTATTTTCATGTGAAAATTGGAAATGGAAAAAAGAAAACCAAAGACTAATTGATGTCTATGAATTATGATATCATTGAAGAATATTGGCTAGCACATGGACTGCCAGGAGAATGAATAAATCTCTTGGAAGAAGTCCAGCCAGAATGCTCCATAGAAGTGAGCATGGCAAGACTTTGACTCACGGGCCTTCAATGTATTGTCAGGAAGGGCTAGGCCCTGGAGAAGCCAAGGCATGCTTAGTAGATGGTGAATGAAAATAGAGTGTCCTGCTTCATGTAGAGCAGCCATTCGCAAGCTTCCTAATTCCACAACTCTTTCATAGAGTTCCTCATGTGGTGGTGACCCCCCCAACCATAACATGATTCTTGTGGCTACTTCATAACTTTTCCTACTGCTATGAATCAGGAGACGCCTGTGAAAGGTCGTTCGACCTCCCAAAGGGCTCACGACCCACTGGTTAAGAACCCCTGATGCAGAGGGGGAGTAAAACAGACACAGGCCCTCAATGAGATAGGTTGACACGGTAGCTGTAACAATGGGCTGGACGGTAGCAAAAGAGCTGCGGCTGGCACAGGGCTGGGCAGTGTTTCATTCGCTTGCACATAGGGTTGCTGTGTGTCAGAGCTCTTTCCAGGGCCCCTAACACAATCACAGTGACAAGAAAGAGTACCAGCTTCGGAGGTCATTATATCGTATATCCGAAGGCCCTTCCTCTGGATTCTGGGAGAGGATGCACCTAGCGACCTGTAGGTAGGCGAACAGAACCTAATGATGTCAGGAAAGGAGGGTGTTGGCACAGGGACTGGTGCCAAGGAAGTAGCACACAGCATTGCAGAAAGCTTTTCAGATGCATATCCGATTTGGCAAGCAAAATATCAGACATTGGGACGCCATTCCCCAGTGGACTTTGTAGACATGGTGCAAGTTGTGCTTTAAATGCAAAATTTTAGGAACTTTGTGGGTCTCTTTGGTTGAAGCAAGAAGGACTAGGCTTCTCTTCCTAACCTCAAGACGTAGAAGAAGAGAGCTATAAGTCAGGTCATGAGAGACTGCTAGTTTATTTTCTGAGTCAATGCATATGTTATGTACACAGCGATGAGCAAACACAGCTGGGGAGAACAGCAGATGATATTGGGACTAGAACGGTGGTGTTTATCAGACTGACTTAGTAATCCTTGTTTCCTGTGAAAGCCTCTCTTTTTGAGTGACTGGTAGGAATCTGTAACTTTCATCAAGTGTCAGACAAGTCTTGTTTACGACTTACTCAGCCTCTTTCCTCATTTTCATTCTCACCACAAGATAGATTTATTTGGAAATCAGATCCAAGTTTGACCTTTGGAGGTAAATAAATACAGACTGTGGATTCACACTCTTTTGTGTAAGTAAGTGTAGATAGGTCATTTCAGGTCAAAATGGAAAGTAAATGTCTTTGGTTTCCATTGGCTTGTTCAAGCCTTGAGGTGGCTACGAGGAGGAAGCATAAAATATTGGAGTAAAATATACCGTATATATTCGAGTATAAGCCAACATGAATACCAGCTGAGGCACCTAATTTTATCACAAACTGTATTGAAAATGTGTTGGAAAAACTCTGCTCATACACAAGTGTATACAGTAGGTAAAGAGCAATGAAATGCATATCCCATTAAATCTGATCTTGAGTTGTTGTTGTTGTTGTTGTTGTTGTTTTAAGAAATGCACTTTTGGGGGATAGTTCTGATAAAAATAACTTTCAGTGAATCTCAAGGGAAGGTGAATATTTTACTCTTGGGGAGGAAAGTCATCATAGTTCAAATCCAAATCAGTTAATAACATTTAAGAAGTGCCTACTATGCATTAGGTGAGAATAAAGAATATTTAGTAGACATAATTCTCCATGAAATAGCAAAACCTGCTTAAAAACATCAAATGCCCACTGACACTGGGTCAGTTCCAATTCTTAGCAGTCCTGTATGTTTTCAAGATGGGAAATCTTTTCTTGTGTGTGTGTGTGTATGAGCATCACTGCCCCTCAAGATGGTAAATCTTAATATAACTAGATAGTCTTATCTTTCTCCTGAGGTGTGGATGGTGGGCTTGAATCTCCGACCTTGTGGTTAGCTCACTTGACAGCACCCCCAGGCCTCCCTATAACCCACTCAGAAAAAATTAAATTGCTATAAAACATAGTTGGGGTTAATTACCTATGAAGGATGCATGGGATTTTAGAGATGAGGTGAATTAGAATTAAAGCTTGTCTTCAGACAATAGGGATTCCTCAAGATAAATTTCCTAGACTGAGGTTGTGTTAAGTATTTCATAAAGTTGGAAGGACAGCCCAGAATCCCAGGTGTGGAAAGGTCTTTGGAGCAGTATTGGTGTCAGAAAGGATAGGATAAAAAGAAATATATGTATAAAGCATAGCAAAGGGCATCTTCAAGAGTCCCACTGTCGGTGGATTCATGCTGACTCAGGGCTACCCTATCAGAGAGGACAGACCTGCCCGGGTGAGTGCATGAGCATATAACTCTTTGTAATATAGAGCATCTCCTCTTTCCACACAGTGTGGCTGGTGGTTTTGAATGGCTGGATTTGCAATTAGAAGCCCAATGCATAGCTGCTTCATCAGAGCTGAAGGGGAAAGAAGAGTAAAAAATAATGAATGTCTTGAATATCAGGCATTTCCATTTAAGCTGTTTCTTCTGAGCAAGCCAGAAGCTTTTAAAACCATGCACTGTAGCTTTCTTCAGGGTCACAAAGTTGGATAAGAGGGGTTGGATAGGAGGATGTCCAGACTGGGCTCGAGTCTCCCATGTTTCACCTTTAATCTAGAAAAGTTCAGATTTTACAGACCATGAACAACTTTTGCTCAAAGGATTTAAAGCAAACAACCTCCCTGCTCTGACTCACAGCAATAGAGGACTGCGTGGAAGTGCTCCTATGAACTTCCAAGACCACGTCTTTCTTGGCTTAGAGAGCCTTCTCTTTCTTCTGTGGAACAGCTGGGGGTTTTGAACTGCTAATCCTGCGTTATAGCAGGTCATCCTGTAACCGTTGTGCTTCCAGGGCCCCTTTGGCAGCAGTGTAGATGTTAGAAACTGCAGAAGAGATAGAAGGATTGTGTTTGTATGACAAGGAGGAGGAGGCATTGTAAAGGAGTCTTGATGGGGAACTTGGGCATGGAGTAAATTTGAAAGTGGGGAGATGTAGCAGCTGAGCTTGGGTGCTGTGTGCAGTTTGCTGTCCTGAAATTGGGCATCACTTAGTATTCTTGTGGAATGGACAACTTACACCGTCCCCTTCAGACATATAGAATTGCAACCTAAGGAAAGGTCCCTCAGTATCTATTCATATAATCCAACATCCATGACTCTTGTGGTCCAGCTGCTTCTATGAGATGGTAACAGAACTGCCAACTGGGAGGTGTTCCTTATCGAGAGGTGCTGTCCAGTCCCAGTTGGTCCATGTAACAGAGTTGGAGTGCCCCATGGTCTCTCTCTAGGCTGCAGTCATTATGGAAACACAACCCCAAGTCTTTCTCTCAGAGCTTTGGCTAAATTCCAGCAGCCAACTTCTCAGTCAGCTGGCAAGGGCTTCCCCGTTGCATTATCAGAGCTTCTAGGTTTTTCTTGTAAGTGTGGCTATTACATTTTTATCGACTTCCCTGGGACTTGGTGCTGTCATGTGTTTGAGCTCCATGGATGGATTTCTCTTCTGTTTGCAGGTGCATCTGGGCCACCAGGGGATATAAAACGTGGTCAGATGGGCTGAGTCCTAAACCCTTCACTTCCCATGCAACCAGAGTAGTCTGTTTTATAGATTTCAAAAACGAAACTTTTGTGTGCTGGATGCATTATAAACACTTCTCAATCGTAACAGCATATGGAAGAGGGATGTCAGGGACCAGAGATTAAGGAGTTGAGCAGTGGTTAATGCAAAGTCAGAGGGAGTTCTTATAAACCCTGGCCCCCAGGCTGCTGGTTTAGTACTTCTGGGATGGGAAGTGGGTCCTAGTTGTTTCCAGAGGTCTTCAAACACAGCTGTAGCACAAACACCTGCTCTAGGCCAAGTATTTGTTCATGTGATGCTGTCATTCAAGTGTACTTTAATCAACACAAATGAATGAAAATATTATTGGACTAATAGAGAGCTGGCCTTTAATTCAGTTTGCAATCAGCACGTGACACTAGATACTATCATGTGGAACTTGTTTGAATTTTAGAATGGAGTCCTTTCACTGGCAGAGGGATCCCATTTATAAGTTAAAGGGGAATATTAAAATCTTGTTATAAAATTCCTCACCTAGTTTTCCCCTGCTTAAGGAGTTTTAGTTATCGAAGTCCTGGTGGCATAGTGGATTATGAGTTAGCCTACTAACCACAAGATCAGCAGTTGGATACCACCACCTGCTTCATGGCACATAGATGAGGCTCCCTTTAAGATTTTAGCCTTGGAAACTTGGACCAGTTCTACTCTGTTAATTAGAGGGTTGTAAGTCAAATCAACTGCATGACCGTGAGTTTAGTTTTGTTTGTTTTTTAGTTACTGGAAGAAAGCACCCCAGATTTGGACTTGTCTCAAAAACGATGGGAAAGATCTCTCGCTTCAAGCCACTCACATGGGCTATTTTTGTTCCCCAAACACCAATAACTAAGAACTATATATATTTTTGAATGCACACAACTCTACTTGTGGATGTATGTACCAGAATAAAGACAGTAGCTGTTTTGGGGAAAGTGGGGTGTTAGTGATAGGAAGGAGACTTTCTTTGTACCTCCTTTGTTACTTTGAGTCTTTTAAAATCTTGTCCCTGGATCACCTACTGTACAATTAGGCTGGGGTGCTTGTTTTCTTTTTGTTCTCTGGGACGCTGCCTTTCTGGGGGAAGGCAAGGCCACTCTTCTGACTGTAGAGGTGGTCGAGTGGAGGGGTTAAAAGAGTCCAGCTCCCAGGTGTTTTTCAACTTACTTCATCTCCTTTTCCCTTTCTCATTTTGAAATTCTTCTCTTTCCAAGCCTAATGGTACAGCCTCATGAGTCTCTCGTGAAGATTGCTGGGGCTAATCTGGGTGAAGCACAGCCTTCAGAGAAAGCTCGTTTATCTTTAGTGTCTCATTCAACCACTCTGTGACCACACACCTCTCCTCAAAACTCTCGAAGGATCTCTCTCCTCCCCTCCCCATTTTTCCTCCCTCCCTTCAGCAGAGATCTTACAAGTTGTCTGGTTCTGTTCCACACACCGGGACCCTGAGAATGCAAAAGACAGATGGCCACCTTGCTTTGACATACCTTTGCTCAGCCTTTCTTACCCCCAAAGCAGAAAACCAAACTCACAGGCATCACGCCAGTCCTAGCTCACAGTGACCCTATGGGACAGGGAAGAATTGCCCCTGTGAGTCTCTGAGACCATAGCCCATTATGGGGGTAGAAAGCCCTGTCTTTCTCCCACAGAGTGGCTGGTGGGCTCCAAGTGTGGAGCGGGTGGGTCACAGCTCAGAGCACAGCCACCACACCATTTCCAAAACCCCAAGTTGCTTCGTGCCTTGATGTCTGTGCTTCTTGAGCTATTTCTGTGGGGAAACCTCGCTTGGCCTACTTCACACTCTCTTAAGTCTTTGATGAAATTGTGCTTTCCAAGGCCCTTTATCACTTTTCTTTTCTCAAAGATAGAATTTAGTACATTCCATTCAAATCTGCCACCATTAATGAAATGGAGGCATCTCTGCTGCAGGATGTGTCAGCAGCTCCTTGAAGGTAGGAACCGGAGCGGTGTGGGTACCCTTTTGATTGCGTATTGAAATCTTGAATTCATGTTATAGCTATCTAGAAATCTCTCTTAAGGCCACATGAAATCATTTGTTCAAATGGCACATTGTTTTTTTTCCTATCCACCTTAGTTATTTAGTGCATTTAACAAAATTGCCAGAAGTAGAAGTTTATTCAAACAGAAATTTATTTTTCAGCTATAAGAGTGAAAACTGTCTCGGTGGGTGATGGTGGGAAGGTCCTTTTCCCATTTCTGGTTTTTTTGGATAACTTCATGTGTCTTAGCATCTGTTATACCCTGTGTCTCATTCTGTTCCTTTCTTTAATGGTATAAGACACCCTATGTGATTCCTGGCTCCTAATAGAATGACAACAATTCATTCCCAAATGGAATTATAACCACAGATTTCAAGTTGGTTCAGACCCAGAGCAGACCTGCCCCATTGGTTTCTGAAGCTTTAAAATCTTTTCAGAGCTTAGGATCCATAATCCTTATGCTAGGGGACCCAGTTCATTTCATCTTCATTATGATCTTTTATTCTAGCATACACAATTTACCCTCACCATATTTTGATCTGTAGATTATTATACTCCTTCCGCACCCCACTCCTCACTCTCATCCCTTATAAATCCAAACTCAAACCAAAAAGAAACAAAGGAACAAGACACCACCCCATGCCAAAGATTAGTCCCTGGCAAACCGTCAAGCATTGAAGTCACTTTAAGTTCCTCTCCTGGTTTAATTCGATTCCCTCAAGATCCTACAGAAGCTTTCAGAAAAGAAGACTTTTCTAATAATGTCAGGCAGCATTCCATGGGTATGGGCATTTTTCAGAGGAGCAGCTGCCCCTTTAAACAACAACAACAGAAACAATTTCATTGACTTAGAATTTCATGCACCATACAATTCGATGGTTTAAATATAATAAAGAGTTGAGTGATAATCACCACAATCAATCTTAGAACCTTTTCTTCATTCTTGTATCCATTATTAGCCCCCCATAGCCCCCCACCTCTGCTGCCATAAGCTGAAAAAACTTTTAGTCAAGTTTCTGTCACCATTGCTGTCCTTATGCTGGATTTCCTGTAAAGAAGATCATACCAAAAAGTCCCAATAGGAAAAACAAAATATCAGTGACCCCCAAGAGGCTAAATTTAGGTCATTTCAGTAGTTTCCAGATTTCTCTTTCCCCATATGCTCCCAGGCTGCCCTTTGGGTGCCAGGGACTCTCCCCATTTAGTGTTCGTGTGCTCTATCTTAGCAGTGCTGGCTCAGTGTCCTGTGGTCAACAGAAAGGTCAGTGGTTGGAATCTCCTGTCTAGTGGATTCTGCATGAGGAAGATCTAGCAATTTGCTCCCATAAAACCACAGCCTAGAAAACTCTACATGGCAATCCTACCCTGTTGCCTAGAGTCCAGATGAGTAGAAAGTAGCCTACAGCACCTAACGACACTATTTATTCTGCAGGGCAGATTCTCAGAACTGCCCCCTAGGCGCGTCTTTTGTGTGGGAGTCCAACGGCTTGGCTATCTAATGAGCAGACCTCAACACCTAGGAGATGGGTCCTGCCGCATGATCAGTTGGTGCCACTTGAAAGTTTCAGCATCTCAGAATACATTCCCCTGAATGCAAGTGACGAAGCAAGGGCCGACACCCACGTATGGGGAGGAGGCATATCAAAGACTCTCTTAGGGCCGTATTTAATTCTTGCTTTGGAGTGAGCTTATTTTGTAAATCATTTCTGGAGGTTAGGATACATGCCGTTGGCCACCCATGGGAGAGTGTTCTCAATCTAAATTTCCATGCACCAAGTCTTCTCCATCCCAAGTCTCATGAGTGCTTTCCTGAAAATCTTCAAATCCTACCACCCTGGACATTTTCACATGAATAGGTTTTGGGTGTCATAGGTACCAGTGGAAAATGATCAAGACCTCTTATTGCTTAGAGTATTAAAAGAAAATCTTCATTTTTAGACTAGTTCTACTTAGAGCTAGAAGGATGCATGCACACACAGCTCCAGGAGGGAGGATAGTGATGGGTCCAGACCAGCTGGTAGGTAAGCAGCAGCTGCCCCAAGTCCATGTCTGTAGCTGGACAGTTGTAAGGAACTCTCAGACCATCATCATGAATCCGGAACTCTCAGACCATCATCATGAATCCAGATATTTTCAAAACCCTGCTTTGCTTTCATTTGAAAGTTGCCCACATGGAACAGATGCCTTTATGATTTCGGAGAAATCAGTCATCAGAAATAAATGGTTCTCCCTTTTCTCATCTTCTAGAGTGGGTCTTCTACAGATGAAATTGATGAGGAAAAAAAAAACCTGTTTTTATTCTTTTCTTTGTCATTTCAGAATAGTTCAGGACCTGAGAGTTAATTCTACATATTTAGTTTGATTGTCTAGTCATCGATTATCTATTTACTTATTTATTTTAGTCTTTATTTTTATCATTTGATAATACAGTAGTGGATATTTAAAAAGAAGGGTCTTGAATTGTACTAGATCTTTCTGAACTTTGCCTTTTAATAGAACAATAATGTTCCAGTGGATTCTGTTTTCTCTGCACTCTCAGAGGATGATAGGATGATCAAGCACAGTAACTAACATAACACTGCACTAAAGCACTCACAGAGGCATTTGACAAGTATTGCCTCTCACCATCATTCCAGACTACTAAGGTAAGTCTTCTTATCCTACTTCAGAGATTGGCAAGATTAAATGGCTTGTCCCAGGGCAGATGACTGATATATGTGGTAACTGAGAGTCCAGTCCAGACCAGAGAGCCCATGTAGTCAACGTCTAGTCAACCCTGTGTGTAGGCCACAATTATTTTAACACATTTTATTGTTTAAAATGGACACGTGCCTGTAATACAAAAGAGATTTTACAGTTTTCCGTGGTTTTTAAAAATTTTTGTTAACTCATTGGTCCTGCTGCATTTTGAATTTCACTAAAAAGGAAATACAGGTTCATATCTAGACTAGACAAGTGCATAGAAACCCAAGCTGCTCATTGACTGCCAGGGGCAGGTAAAATAAAGGAGCAGGCGAGACTCCTTGCCTGGGGCCACTGAGCTTCATTCCATTAAGGGTGATGAACAAATCTGTAAACACAAAATAGTGATGGTTGAATGACATGATGAGTGTCACGAGTGAATTGAATGTGCAATACATGTTGAAATGGCAAATATTTTGTTGTATTTTAAACCACAAAAAATAAGTATATGGGGCTGAGCCCCAGTGGCGTATTGGTTGAGTGTGGGACGGCGGCCCACATGCTTGATGGGTGGGTAGCTCTCATGACCACTAGACAGCAGTGATCCCCCCCCCCCCACTCAAATAAGTATGTGTACAACCATTGTGGAAAGTGAGATGGGGCTACCTAACACAGCTAGGAATAGAAATTTCCTATGAGCCAGCAATACTTCTGCTGGGCATACACTCTAAAGAGGTGAGGGGCAGAAGCTGAAAAGATGTGTGCACTCTCATGTTCTTCACAGCACTGTCACAATAGCAAAAAGTGGGAAGGAACTCAAATGCTCAGCAATAGAACAACAAATACAACTTGGCACACACACAATGGAATACTATGCCTTGCTAAAAATAATAATAAAACCATGAAGCACCTTCACAACATGGATGGACCTGGAGACTGTTATACTGAGTGAAATTAGTCGATCGCAAAAGGATAGCTGTTGTTGAGAATGCTCCTAGACTAGAGGATTAAAAACTAAGACAAAGGAAACAGATTCTGGAGATTGCCAAGCGAAGAAGTGAGGGTGGGACGATGAAGCAATGGACTAGAGGGCTGATAGGTCTTTTAGGTCAAAGGGAGGAGACCCACCTCTCAGAAGCAGAAGAGCAATTGGAGAAGTTGGGATAGGATAGACTATAGAGGAGGATGGCTGGTGCACAGTGCGAACTGTTGGATTGAGGATTGATGGTGTGAAATATATGCTCCCCACCAAAGTCAGAATAAAAAAATTCATTGAAAAACAAAACAGTATGCATGGCTTGATCTCTGGCTTTATGACCAATTGTTCTTTAAGAATAATATCTGTAGGATTTAAATCTAGTGTCCTATCACACTTATTAAAGAAAGGAGTTTGAAGACAGAGCAGATACCATCTGATGTTCATTTTGACTATGCTCACTCATTCAATTGTGGCTGAAAACTTGTCTGCCAGGCACTCCACCAGGTTCTCAGTGTGAGCTCAAGTGGGTTATCTTGGTCCCAGCCTCTGTGGCCCTGATACACTGAAGCATCATGGCAGTCTGAAGACACAAAGAATAAGATGAGCTCACTATCTGTCTCAGCTGGCAACTTTAACCAGGTGACAGCTTCAATGCCTGTGCACATTTTTGCTTTATAGGTTGTGTGAACTTGTGCTGCAATTCTCAATCTTTGTATCTATTTGCTCACAATGGGAAGAACAGGTCATCTGAGAGCACAGTACAGTCCTGATGGAATGGGCTCACATAAGCAGTAACTGTCACTCCAGAAGCGTACTGATAGAGACCATCAGTGCTATTTAACCCGCGCCAACATTTTGTTATCCATTCAATGCCCACTCACATTGGCCCCATACGACAGGACAGAACTGCCCCCGTGAGTGTCTGAGACTCTTAACTGTTTTCAGGAGTAGAAAGCCCCATCTTTCTGCCTCAGAGCAGTTGCTGGTTTTGAACTTCTGACCTTGTGCTTAGCAGCCCAATGCATAACTCTGTGCTACCAGGTTTCCTATCAGTGCTGTTTAAAGAAGATAAAAGACTATGAGCCTGAAGACTGATCAGGAAAAGGTATAAGAAGGTTATACAATTTGAATTGGATCTCTGTGACATTTCATTGTTTAAGTTCTGTTTTTTTCTTTTCGTTCTTATTTGGACTACTATGATGTGTCAAATATGGAGCATAGTATAATGCCCAAAACAGACACGATCTTGCTCTTGTAGAGCTTACACCTCAGTGGTAGGGGAGGGAGACATGATGAATAAGTTAACTGATAAAATGTTTTCATATAGTGGCAAGTGTAACCATGAAAATAGAATGATTTAACAAGCGAAAGTAGGAAGAGTGGTTTAGATGAGTCTTTATTGAAGATGACTGTGACAATCCTTTCTGAGGTGACAATGCTTGAGCAGAAACTTGAGTGTTTGAGGAGGAGGTGGTCATGCCACCAGCTGTGGGACGAGCCCAAGATAGACACACGAAACCATAATGATAGGTGAGTTAATCCAGTGAAGCACTGGATCCGCTAAGGCAGTGGTTCTCAACCTTTGGGTCACGACCCCTTTGGGGATTGGATGACCCTTTCACAGTGGTTGCTTGATTCATAACAGTAGCAAAATTACAGTTATGGATTAGCATTGAAGATAATTTTTAGTTGGGGGGAGGGTAACCACAACATGAGGAACTGTATTAAGGGATCACGACATTAGGAAGGTTGAGAAGCACTCCTCTAAGGACCTGGTCATTGATGAGGCTGTAAGATAGAGGTTACTGACACATTATGGAGAGTCCTGTATGTAAACGTAAAACAAGCATGACTGTGTGTGTGTGTGTGTGTGTGCATATAGATACCTAGCAGAATGAGTTGTTAGAAAAGGGAAGAAGACTCTTCATGAGTGTATACCATGGGATCTTAAGGGAGCATGTATGACCTAGACATTTATGTTCAGTTTGCTTCATGCAGGATGAGAAACACTAGTATCTACCATGCCCCAATCCATGTCCCTATTGCTTCATTTCATAAATTGAGTACAGTACTGTACTGGTGGAATGGATTGAATATAATTCTGAAGTGGTGCTTGTAATTTAATGTCACGGGTTATACTTATTAAGCTAATGTTTTCTAAGTCACATGTGATGGAGTTGGTTCCTTCCATGGTAATTCCCCCAAGTTACCAAAAATGTGGTTCATCAAAAAATCAACTGTCTCTTTATTACTGGAAAATTGTCTCTATGCTATAATTTTTTTTGAGGGAAAAAGAAAGCACAGAGCTAAGGTTTGATTCCATTCAGGTTGATACGTAAAAAGTGTGTTTTAAAGTCTTGAATAGTCATCTATTATTTGTGTTAAAAGAAAAATGAACCCAAATGGTGATATTGCTCTCTAGAGAAATGCATTTAGGCAGTGGAGGGATTCCTGGCAGTGATCGAAAAATATGGTAATGAGGAACTGTACTGGATCTCTTTTGAGGTTGATTCTGATGTGTGTAGTCTTTACATCCTATTAAATTTTTGAAAGATAAACTGGTACAAGAATGACTTGCCAAAGCCAGCAGCTCTTCTTTATAAAACCTTGGCTCAGTGTACACATAGCAGGGGTGGGGGAGTAAGATAAAAGCATTATAAATATGAGGTTAACTGAATTCAAATAGGAGGTTCTCTCAAGTTATTGCATTCCTCAGAAAATAAATACATTGCGCATATGGTTAAGATTGATCAAAAAAGTATTCTGTATGCCAGTGATTACATTCCCATCTGTGATTAAGGTTTTCTGTCTGCATCTGGTTTTCCCATTATATTTCTGTAACAAGAATCCTTTATATAGCAGAGTTCACTTTCTGTATTTTCTATTAGCTGCAGCTTGAACTACTGCACGGATCACAGATTTACACATGTGGTTTTCATTATTTCATACCATTGAGAAAAAGTAATATTTGTTTGGGAATGTATGTTTTCCACAATTTCCATGGTAATACAGCATGTTGAGCCCTTTTAATAACACTCTTGTAGCACTACAAATTGTTTGAGGCATTGTGGAGTTTAACATTTTAACTGTCCTGGATATAGCTCCCTTCCTTAAAGCTTGGCAGATTTGAGGGCAGGGAATCTGAACGAAGCAATTTTCAAAGGTAGATAAATTTTACTCTAACTTGCACGCGAGATAGAGCTTACTTTGGAATGAATTCCACAAATATCTGCACATGTATTTCGCAGGCCTCATTGCCATTACTTGCTTGTTATTGTTTCATAGGGAGAGGCCGTTTGATGTGATGTTAAGTATGAAATACAAGAAAAACCCTCCCAAGCCATGATTTGGAGCAACTCAAAGATGACAAAGCTCATTTCTTGCTTTGTTAATTGTTGTTGAGTTATCCTATTGATTGTGATATCATGTTTTGATGTTTATAAAATATTTAAAGGGGGGGCATCTTGATGGATAGCTTGAGGTTTATGTTGTGTGTTGCTTGCATGGGTGTTTTTATGCTATTATTTTAGAACCTATGAAGTCAAACATTTAGAATATTTCAAAACACTATCTTCCTCCAGCTCTTCTCCACTGACATGAGTATACTCTGGCTACAGTAGCTACAGAGAGAATGTAAAACATGAAAGAGTGTGCTCGAGGTGGAAGGATCATATTGAACTGAGAAACTCGTCTTTTGAAGAAGATGCTCCCTCATAGGAGTTTATGTGCCTCCCACACTGAGATTCCACCTCCACTTTTGCTAATGACCACAAACATAAGCATGGCATGTAGCAGTCATAAGAGTTGAAGAAGTACACTTCATGAGATTTGTACATGTTTTGCCTTCTTTATTTCTTCAATGGAGATTACAAAATATGACCCAGCTAGAGAGGCATGATTCATTTTATGAGACTCTAGTATCTTTTAAAGGTGGTTGCTGAAGCACCAAATAGTATCATACATCATGATTAATCTAAGAAAAAATGTCTTTTTCTTTTAGCAGTTTATATCCTCTGATCGCATTTGTACATCCTCTGTTAGTTTTCATCTCACTACATGTCGATTGAAGATAACAACTAGGTAGAAAAGCAAAGGACTTATATTCCCATTTTTCAGAAATGAGCATATTTACTTCCAGTCCCCACCTCAGTATTTACCTCTGTGTCTTTGTGGAATCTGTTCAGTTTGGTTATTTTCTAATGGAACATGGTGGTAGTTGTTGTTCTGAACATTTTATTGTACTTGGGTGCAAGTTTACAGAGCAAATTGGTTTTGCAATTATTCATTCCTATACTAATTGTTCTGTGACATTGGTTGCAATCCCCACAGTGTGTCAGCACATTCCCCATTTCCTCCTTGGATTCCCTGTCCCTCCCTGCCCTCCCAGTTTGAGTTTTATCCTGTGTGCAAATGAGAGTAAAATTTCTCTCTCGGTGATAATGGCTTTGTAGTTCTTTTGGTTTTGTGTAGTTGACAGTTCTAAAGAGCATGGTGTCCTTTGCCGGTGTTACTCTTTGTTCGACAAAGGCCCTTCTATTATTTGGCTAAGAGGTGGCCTCTGGGAGTATCTTGAGTTTGAAGTTAGAAAGTTATCATAAGGCAATCACATAGGGGCTGAAAAAATCATGCTTGTTTTATGTGCACTAGCTCATATTTACCAAAAAAAAAAAAAAACAAAAAAACTTCTGGGAACAATTTAATAGCAGCAACTTTGGAAATAGTTTGGGCTTTTGTAAACCTGTATTTCATTACACTTATTAAGTGTATCTGTGTATATGATGGGGATAGTCCCTTAGATGTCTTAGATTATAAGCATTAAATAATGATGCTTATTGTACTTGAGATTGTAGTGGGTGACTAATAAGCAGGTAGTAAATGTTTGTGAATGAATGGATTCCAAACCTGCCAGATTTAGCAGGGGAAATGAGAAAAGGGAAAGTAGTAGAAATTTATTATTTGGTCAAATAGTTCACCAATGAATTTTGTTCCTAATATTTTAAAATTATTGACTATATAAAAATAATTCCAGTATTATTAGGCATTAAAAACCATCTAAATATAAATAATTAAGCTTAAGGATTATGAAACAATATGGGCACCACTTTGTGTTTAAACAGGGCTTAACTTGTTTGTGAAGGTCTATATAATTAAAATATACAATGAACATTTCAAAGCATTTCTCTAAAGAAACCATAACAATATTTTATAATAATAATAATAATGATAATGATAATAATAATAACAATATATTTATATTGAAGCAAGTAAAATACAATACACTCTCTTAATATATTAGAGAACTGGAGCTTCAAAACCAGTTTTCAGAAAGAAGCACTCGTTAGTTTTAGAATGGACCAGCAGTACTGGGTCAGAGGATTTTGAGAATTAAGAGCCCTCTGGGGCAAGCCCACTATTGGAACTGTGAAAATGGGGGTTGTTTGGGGGCTTCTTCTAAAATGTAGATGGGCTTGCATCCATTCTTAAAACAAACCAGACAAAACTGGCTTAGTGTTACTATGTGAGTAGGGGGGTGTGATCCTTTCTTTTAGACTGGTTGTGATATATGCATTTTTTTTCTCCCTTTGTTGTTGTCAATAGAAAAAATTGATCTCTGGGCTGGTGAACATAATATCTGTCCCAGTCAGAAAAGGAGAGAGGAAATTAGCAGAGCGGTTGGTGGAGAATGATATCTGTCAAAAGAAACACTTGGCGAGCACTGAGTTTAGTAATAGGTGACTGCCGGAAAAAGGGGAGCTTTGAATATTGTCAAGGTAAGGAACAGACCACTATTTTTATTTTGTAATTTACCTACATGCCAGAAAAACCAAACGATTATAATTGTTTCCCGATAAGTAATCATTGCGAAGTCTTTTCTTTTTCTGCTTGCTTCTAGCATCTGTTGTGAAATGGAGCTTGAGTTTGCGATGCACACTTTAAACGCTGATCTTGTAAACTTGTGGGTGTGGGGATCCGAAGGGGAGACGAGCTGGTGGTGGGAGCCCTAGCTTGATAACTTTGGGTCTGAAGATTTCAAATGATCAAGGACTGACATTTTTCCCACCCTTTTCCTGTTGCAGTGCTTTTTGCCATGTTTCATGATACATCTGTTATGAGCTGAGCAATACTTGGAGTTCAAGAGTAAAAGCTATGCCATGATTTCTGTGTTTATTTTAACTAAGAGATGGTGTTTTCTGAAACAGTTTGTTGACTAAATGGGGAAAGTGCACTTTTCAGTTTATGATGTTGTCTTCTTATTCATTGATTTTAAAAAAACACCACTTTGAATTGAATGTCACTTTCTTATTAAAATTTCTATCTGTAGACACATGAAAGAGGGGGAAAGATATCTAGCATTTTAGAAAAAAAAACAAGGATAATGAGGTGTATTGCCATTTGGTAAGAGACTTCTTAAAGTTTATCACGTTGTCAAATGAAGAGAATCTTCAAATTGGTTTCCTGAGAGTTCATGAAGAACTCCTGGGGCTGTAGTGATTGAGCACTTAGCTGTGAACCAGGTATGGGCTGAGGGATTTTGTTTCAGGTTGAGGTTCAGGTGGAGTTGTGTCAAGGCATAGATAAATAAGGATAAACTATGCTGAGCAAAAATTGTAAGTCATCACAAATGTTGTCAAATACTGGCTGACACGAGTAATTGGGAAGGGATTTGAAATGATGTGATGACCTGGCTAGATGGCGGAGAAGAGGAAAGAAAGGACGTCCTATCTGAGATTCATTAGTCAGGGAAGCACAATCATTGCTCTTGTAATCATCACTCTTATTTGCTGTTTTTAAAGTTCTCAGGAAGGTATTGCCCCTGCCTTTTAATACCAGAGAAAGTGAAATCATTTTCTTTAAGTAGAGATTCTTCTGGAGGTATCCTTAATGATGGTTAGGTTTTTAAAATTGCATATTTCCTTGTCTTGCAATAACCTGGTCTTCATGTATGGTGTTCTTCTACTGAAATTAGTAGGAGACATCCATTCTAGTGGGGAGGCAAGCAGTTAGGCTTACCTTCAGCGGTTGCGACATCTCTCACCTGCTTTTATACTTATGTACAATCAGTACTAAGAAATCATTTTCTTTTTCCTTTTTGCAAACTGAAATACTAGTTGGTTAGGTTTCTTAAGTTCCATAGCAAGACAAAGGTGTCTGCATCTGTCCTTTAAGGAAGCAAGTTAATAATAACAACATATGCATCAGTATTTTATCTATTTATTTATTTTGCATCAGTATTTTAAGATTTTGCTTTCTATTGACTTTTTTTCCAAAGAAAATGCTGTATTAAAAAAAAAAAGGTTATACTGTGTCCTTTCTGCCAATGTATCAGTAATGGAGGTCCTTACTCATATGTTAAAATATGGTGCCAATAAGAAATTGAAAAACATCAGATTTTAAAAAAAAAGTCTTGAGCTTATATCCCAGGCACATAGAGTTATCATCATTACCCATTCTATTACAATCACATTCTCTCCTAGTTACATGGAATCTATCTCTGACCTCCTGGCAATACTCCATTGTGACTTGGAAGATCCATATTGAATGCAGAAGTGCATCACAAGAATATATAGTTGTCCTAAGACAACTCAATGCATATTGTTATAATATGCAAATACCGCATTCTGAGCATTTATACAATGGTGTTTTCATTTAGATATGATGTTTTCTTCTCTTTTCATGTCTTATACCTATGTGTGTGTGTGTGCATGCTTTAAAAAATGTGTGTGTATAATTATATATAAAGATGAGAGGGGCTGAGCTCCGGTGGCATAGTGGTTGTGCGCAGAGCTGTGGCCCACTGGGATAGAGGTTCAATTCCAGCAGCAGCTCCACAGGAGCAAACACTGGGCCTCCTACTCCCACCACCAGAGGGCAGTGATGCCCCAAAACAAAACAAAAAACAAACAAACAAAATATGGGAGATATACTTATATATAAAGATATATTTATATACTTGTGCTTACCTATTTTTAACTGCTGAGTTTTCTTACCAGCAATTTAACACCACCAGCTGCTCTGAGAGAGAAAGCTGGGACTGTCTACTCCCATAAGGAGTTATAGTCTGGGAAACCCATAGGGACAGTTCCAGCCTCCCCCTCGGGGTACAAGGCGTCTAAATCAACTCGGCCATTGGCCTTTTTTTTTTTTTTAATTGAGAGCATTGAAACACTTAATCCTAGCATTTCTTTTTTGTAAAGGACACTTGCAAATTTTGAACAATTGGTATAGAGAAATATGGAATCTGGTGGCAGAGAAATTGCTGGATGCCCCCGCAGAGTTGAGGCTGTGGGAAGGATCTGAGGTGGCGCTAGAGAGTCCTGTCTGCATGGTGTGTTCTGGAGCAGGTGGTGGGCACCAGAGCAGCCTGCCTCCCTGCCTCATTAGGACAATGTCCAGAGGGCAAATAATGCCGGGGGTGGGGGAAGGCGGGGGCATGTCGCCAGCTTGGGTGTTGCAAAATCGTGGGATACCAATCTCCAAGTTTTAAAGCAAATCTAAGATAGTAATGGGTGCTTGGGGAAAAAAAAAAAAGAAAAAAAAGTGCAATTCTGGCCCCCTAAAGGGTTTTGTTCCATTTTGAGTCCTGGGACAGCTAAGGGGCTGCATTTTATAAATCTTTTGGAAACACCCTAAGAAAGGGTCCCTTTTTGTCGCAAACCAACCCATAGCACTGGATGTCTAAAAGATGTGAGGAGAAGAGTGGGGGTAGAACTGGCAGAGGAAACATGGCTTTGTGCGCATCACGGTGTGTGTTACTGTTCATGCATCAACCCACATTTGTGTTTTTAGTAAGGGTTTATTTTTAATGGTTATGTAGATGATGCTGTGGACCTTGAAATAGTGATATCTTTAGGAGGGAGAAGAGAAAAGTTATTTTATTGAGCAAAATTGCTGGAGTTTTTGCTTTGTTTGGGCCTTTTTTCCCTTCTTTAACAGAGAGAGAGAGAGAGAGAGAGAGAGAGAGAGAGAGAGAGAGAGAGACTGCATTTATTTTGAGTTTTACTTGGTCATGTTCAAGGGGTCTGATAGCATTAATGGGCTTTACCCCACACAGAGCTGGGAGCTTATTGTAGCACTGCACACTGATCCCAGGTCAGTGTGATGCGTGAAATCAATTTATTTGAATCTCTTTGCCTCCATAGGAATTTGGCAGCATGCCAGTTGTTTTCATTTAATGTTCTTTGTGCTGAACACAGACAAGCAGGCATGCTCTTGTATTCCTCTCTCTTTTGGTCTCTGTCTCTTTCAGCCAATATTTTACTCTATGGATTTTGAGATGAAAGAAGAATATATTATTTATATGATTCTAATCATTGCTTAATATGAATGCATGTATAACTATACCATCTTCTCTTTTATGCTTTTCCGTTCCTGAGCTTGAGTGGTGGCTGGATATGTGTGTGTGTGTGTGTGTGTGTGTGTGTGCATAAGAAATGTTTGGGAGGGTTTTTTCCCCTTCAATATTAATGTTTGATGGAATACAATAAGACAGACCCAAGGTGTTTTTTGCTTATAGAGTGGCTGCCACAATGTAGCAATATAGAATTACACAACATAACAAAGATTTAATCTGTGACCAGGACTATGTGAAAAATCTGTGATTTCGTTGTGAACCTTTTAAGACTAGATGATTCATACTTTAATTAAATGCTAAAGGAAGCAATAAATAGATATTATTCTTTTTGAATAACCCACCTTGTTAAGAGACCCATGTTCATTTTTTGAAGTCATTGTCCTTAGGGTTTTTTTTTTTAATTTGGAGGTTGATATAGGAGAGGGATTTTTTTTTTTTTTAATTGCAAAACTGTTCAGGCCTTGCGATGGCGCTCCCTTCGGAATGTTTTTGTAGGGTCGGTATGCTTCTGGGTCAGCTTTAGGAAGAGGTGGAGAAGGAAATGAGGGAGGGAGGCGGAGTGTTCTGTTGATGCTCGGGGCAGTTCTTGCGGAAGTTGATATGCAGAACTTTGGAGCCACAGCTTGGGGGTCACACTCCTACCCAGCAGCCCTGCTTCCTTGTTTAATTACCTGAAGAGCAAAACAGTCGGCCTGCGAGTGTGCGAACCCCCTGTATCTCTCGCAGCCGCCTGGCGCTCTGACATCCTGCAAGGCCAGTCGCGTCTGTCGGCCAGCGTCACGCTGGCTCCTGCCCCGAGTTCCGTTTTCTCAGGAGGCATTGTGTGGAAGAGGGTTTGGTCGGGAATTTGAGGTTCCTGCCAATGCTGTGTCCCCTTCTCTCCCTTTCTGGACGGCACACACAGATAGGCTTGATTTTCTTTCTTTCTTTTTTTTCAATGGATTGTACAGTTTGGCTCTTTGGCCCTGCACTGTAGCAATATCTCCATCAATGCCATCAGACACAAACCAGGGGTGGACTGACCCTAGTGCCCTGGGTTTATAGGTCCTCGTCCCTGTGACATAGTGGCTTCTGTGTGTTGCCCTTTTTGGGGTCAGACTTGCTAATAGTTCATTGTGCACAGTGTGGAGCTCATAACTGGGAGGCCGTTTTTAGGAGAAAGTTTTGAATTCCATCTGTTCGTGGAGAGAAAAGAGTTGTGACTTTTAGACAAAGGTGGCACGATTCATGTTTAACTGTTTAATTCTTGTCTCTCTCTTTGGAATTTGAACAGGGCCCTTGACATTGGCCCAGGGAAGAGCCACACCCTTTGATGAGGTTGAGGTTGGGGAGAAATAATATTTGGGTCAAAAGTATGTGGCCAATTGGAAAGTCATAAAGGATAAATATTCCAAGGCATGTTTCGAGGTGGAGCCATATGGGAGAGCTACTGAGTCTAATAAGATGCTGTCTTACCAAGGAGAAATCCAGCAGGTTCTCCATCCATGTGTGGGCTGATCACATGTGCTCGCTGTGGGTGGAGGTACAGAGGTGAGGGGAGTGAAGCTTCTGCCAAGGGAGGGGACTGTGTGGCTCCTTATGCAGTGACGTAGCTTTTCCAACTATTTCACTAGGATTCTGTCATGTAGCCTTGAAGGCTTTTGACCCTTTTTATACACATATGTGACTCCACTAATACTCATAGGCGCTACGGTCATGTAAAGTTGGACATATTTTTGAGTAGTACACACACACACTCCAAACATTGGACTCTGCCTGCTTAAAAGCATTAAAAAATGGTGCTTTGCAGGGGAAGTGTTTTGTAGGAATTATTCTTAATGCTTCCTTTTCATAATTTATTTATAAATATGTCAATATTTTATGTATTTGTATACCACACCAGTGAAAAGTATAGAATCATTTAAACAGTTGGATTAGCCTGGTGAGCCTTGTGATGGTGAAGGCATCACCGTAATCTATTATGCAGAAGCATAAGTCGCTCCCCCATAAGTGTTATGCATATCCTCAGGCGTGTGCATGTTTATTTATGCATCAGCCGGCTGCATTTCTTTCAGAGTATTTCTCTTTTACACCAGTCTAAAGAGGAAAACAGAAAACACATAAATATATTTTGAGCCCTGTTCAACATTCCCAATGTATTTGCCACTATGGACAGGCCCTCGGCAGGTACACCCTTTCTGAAAGCTCTTCACTGTGGGGCATTTTGTCCAATCGGAGCTTTCTTCAGTGCACGTAGCTTTCACGCCATTTGTAGCATGAAGTCAACATAGGCAGTAGGGAGTGTCTACTGGGAGAAAAACCAGGAGAACTCAGAAAAGTGAATGGGGAGAGTTGTGGCCTGCAGGTGGTGTGAAGAATCAAAGAACAAGAGCACGGGCTGGGTGCTCAGAGTGTGCTCATTGGTGTGGAGTGAATTGGCACGGGGTGGGGGGATCTCTGGGAGGGGAGAATGAGAGGAAGTGTTCTCTCGAAGAGAACAATACAATCAGATGAGTAACTGGGGACTTGTGTCGTGTCCATTAACCAACAAGAATGAAAATAAAAAGGACATGGTCATTAAACAGGTAAAACAGCGCTCCGAAATTTGAATAAGATTTGGATATACACAATCAATAGTCATTTTAATAAGACTGTGTGGTGAACATTGAAATTTCCATTGAGAAAAAGGAAAGTGAGTTGAATTTATGGGTTTTAATGGGTTTCAGTGTAATAGAGCATTCCTTTTTCTCTGGTCTTTTGGTGGGCAGGGGGTGCATGCATGATGGAGCCACATAGTATCCGAGTAAAACATGAATTTAAAAGTTCACAGAGACATCAAAGTAAATATGCTGTGATGGATTTTTGAACAAATTAAACAGTTTTGGAATGAAAATTGTCAAGGGAATCCACTGCAGCTAGAAGTAGTGTTTTAGTGACTTTGAATTTGTTTATAAATATGGCAGTTTAACATGTGTGCATAGATTCTGATAATGTGCAACGTAGAGAGAGAGACATGGGAGTTTGTTAGAGATAAAAGTCCTTATGAAAAATGAAAAAGAATATGATGGGGGGAAAAAATCTAGATTTTTTTCTGCTGTGTATTTGCTCCACCTGGTGGATTTTGTTGAAAGTGTTTTAATCCATGCTAATGAAAAGAATCCCCGTTAGACCATTTCCCTAAAGTATAGGAGGATGAATCTTTTGTTGTATTTGTGTTACTGTGTAAAATAGTTTCATTCCTATCAAGGCCTTGGCTTTGGGGCATCTTTTCTTGGGTTCTCTCACTAATTTACAGTAATATTGACTATTTTTCTGGTTCAAAATGTTATAATCCATGCTCATTTTAAAAGATTTTGACAAAAACTTAAGCTCCCCTCCAAAGCATCATCACTTTGCCACCCAGAACCATTGCAATATTTTTAAGAATAGATTTAATCAGAAGAAAACCAGTTTACATATAAGTCTCATCAAAGATATGTGAAATACTAATGAGGTGGGTCAAAGTATGATGAAGTTGAGTGATGGGCTCTTGCTTTTGTTTGTGGACAAATGCATGTTTAGATCTGTAGGCTTACAAAATAGCAGTGTCTAGCCTGAACTGCTTAAATTAAGCTGCATGCCTACAGAAGACAAAGGTAGTAGGATTAAAGACACCTCCTGAATTCCGAGGGCTGCACTCAGTGGTGCTAAGCTCTCTAGTTGGCTGCGCTTACACAGATTGGTTTCTTTGGAAATCTTCAGATTCAGTTGTGCTTTGATCATCTGATTGTTTTCCGTAGTCTCTTCTTCTTTTTTTATGTTATCCTTTAGGCTCTAACAGCTCTGTAACAGAAGGTGAAGTTTTGAAAACAGTGTCTCCATATGCAAGGGATTTGGAGACCTTTTCATTGTCTTTAAAATTGTCATTCATAGCCCTCATTAGCATTTATTGTTGCAAGCGTACAAGCAGAAAATGTGAAATTGGTATGTCATGAATAGCCCCACAGAGCTCTGGAGCCTCCGATTTTGCCTGCAGTGTGGTGTGGGCTGGGCTTTGAGGGGAAGCTGTCCAGATGGCTGCCTACACTGAGAAGAGCTGCCGGGTTTTGTCTGCGGTGCTGAGAGGAGGGAAAGTTCATTGGAGCATACGCCATCACCCTTGCGTTTTAACAAAACTAACTCGCCATCCGTCAGGATGGAGAGGTGGCGACGTCCAAACAAAGGTTTTCCATCTAAGGTTACAGTCCTTGTCAAATGAATACGAGATGGACCGTTAGGAGGGTTCCTTCTATAATATTTGAGTGTTTCTTGTTACTAGAATAATAAGAAGCTATAAAAGGCAGCTTATTTTCAGATTTACATGCAATTTTATACCTCCAAGTTGATCAAAAAATCTTTTATTTAAAAAGACAAGTTAAGACACAGAGCATCTAGCCTTATGGGTTAATATGGAAGTGTTTACTTTAAACGTCTTAAGAATAATTTAACCCCAGTATGCCTGTTGCACAATCTGCATTTAACTGTAATCATAAACTTAAGGCTTGCATCTAAATAATTTAAATTCAATTAATGCAAGTGTTAAATTTGTTACAGCATTTTTATTGAGGATTCATATTAAATTTTTTCCCCAGTGTTGGTGAAGAAAACCTACAGTGATCTTGATATTTTTAAAAGCATTGGTTACTTCAGAAGTAATTCATGATAATACTTATGAGTATAGTTCCCCACTCCCCCGCAAGTGATGTTTTGTATCTTAAATATATTTCACTTAGGAAGTGCGTGTGCGTACATGCACAAACATGCACCCAGTGTATGTCAATTCACTGATGCACATCTTTTTACTCCCATTTGATGGAGAGTCTATTTCTGCCTGAGTTAAAAAAATCTGATATATTCTTGAAAAATATATTGCAATGATATAACTTACATTGTCTTCTGTAGACATGAAAGACAGAAAAAGAAATCACCGAACTAGTTTTGAAATAATGGTTTAAAGGTTATTTTAAGCTTGGAATCTTCAGATTGCAAGCCTAGAGCTCTTTACTAGCTCACTTAACTGATGGAGATACAAAACTCCAAGTGAACTGAGTCCTTGAGTTTGACGGAAGTCATAGGTGAAAGGAAGAGGTCATGACTCCCAGCTCTGAGGCTGCCATTGGCCCTGGTAGATTAGGGTCTCTCAACAGCCCATACAGCATGTTCTCCATGGGACACTCTGTTGTGTGGTGCTTTGTCCCCCGAGTTGCAAATGAGCCAAGCAGTGAAGCTTTTCTGCTTCTGTGATGTCTCGTGTAATCACCTATTAAGTCAAGCTTCCTCTCTCCAGCACGTTTTCTTTTACTTCATTCCATCTTACTGCCACCACTTGGGCCCTCTTGGACAGCCCTGAGTAACCCTTTGACCCCACGATGTTTATATACCCTTCAAATCCTTAGGATGGCAATTATGCCTGCTCTTCCTTTGTTATGGAAGCAAAGCTCTGGTGAGTTGTTCTGTGGGCCTGCTGAAAGTAGAGGAGGTGCAAATGCTGCCAATCACTTCCCTCAAAGGAAATATTTAAAGGAATTAGTCGGAGTGTGTCTAGTTGTTTAGAGTAGTCAATTATATAAGGAGTTAAAATGCCAGATAATCTCTTATTTTGATGGGAAAAAACAGAGTGTGCTTTCTTTCTCCCCATTCCACTCATCCCATTGTGATCAGCTTGTATCTTACATGGCAGCTCAACTAAAAACTTAAACCATTTGTTTTTCTGACAAAGTCTAATTGGATTTATCTTTGTCAGGAGACAATCTATTATGGAGTTTATTTTATACAGGTTCAGATGTCTTTCTATGGCCGAAACAAATTAATGTACATTTTTATTAGGTGTTGTACCTATTTAATTGACTGTCAAAGTGATGAGAAGTTAGGAAATCATCCAAAAGAGAGGTCCATCTCCCTAGGCCCAACAGCTCACACATTAGGTAGGTTTGCCCTGTCAGTGGGATGCCTTTAGAAAACACTAATAGCTTCCAGCTGGGTGGAAAATCAAAACCTTTGGGGTCTGACAAAACTAGCAGATTTGAATTTGAAAGCAGAGCTAATGCCTCCATTTTATTTTTTACCACTCGCCCATAAAACATTATTTTCCAATATGTCAGCCTCATTTGGTGGCCAGTGGTCTGAAATGGAAAGTGGAACGAGCAAGCGGAGAAATCTGGACATTGGTGAGTCCGCCCTTTCAGGCTGGTGTGCCACTTTGTGGCAGGGTCCCCTCTAGGAGCAGGGGGGTCCTAATGACCATTCATCAATGCTCGTTGGCTGATCTTTGAGTGCCTGCTCATTCAGTTTATCAAGTCTTGCACATAAAAAGTCAGAATAAGCCTTATTCAGCTCTGTTAAAGCCAACTAGGAGTAAAATGCTGCATTTGAACCCATTTTGCCCTTGTTTTTTCATTTTGTTAATGCAGCCCTGCTTAAATGAGTGCCTTTATTGGGTCAGTTACAATATCTGAAACTATTAATTCTCTTGTATTGAATAGCTAGTGGCAGGCCAGAGCAGATGGGGTAGGAAAGTATTTGGTTGGGTGTATTGCTTTCAATTAGGATCAATGAGGTTTCAGCTCCTTTGAATTAACTCACTTAATACCCACTGTGTGAAGTCACCCTGTGTCCCAACTGCCTGCTGGTGACAGGTTGAGAAGACCTGTGGGAAAGGTGTAACACAAATTCTGCCTTCCCCAGCAGAGAGAGTTTTCCTGGGCTGCAGATGAATTCAGTAGACTGCTCTTCCCTATTATTGGTCAGTCAGGTTTGAACAAAGGGAAACCTGTACATCAGAGCCATAATGTTTTGTGAAATAAGGGGGTGGGGGTGTGTGGAGGAGGGGTATGCCCTGGAGGATAAGACACCATGAAGGCTTTTTAATGAATGAGGTAAGTTTCTTGTCATAAATCTGTTTTGTCTGTTTTCAGGAACCTAACATTTTGTCATTGACCATGCATACTTACATGCAAAGTGATGTTTGAAACGCTTCTTCAAAAGTGGCCATAAAAAAGTGCTCCACTTCTTCACGAGAAGATAGACAGGCGTTCACTAGCAGCCTCTCACAAGAAAGCAAAGGCGCCACCGTGGGGATCTCTGTCTTCCTCTCCCATGGATCTCTCCATGAGGTCACGCAGTGCTGTCTTGGCTGTGGCTCTGGGGTGGATTTTAATTTTATAGAACATTTCCTAGTTCTGCTGCAGGGCAGTGCTTTGTGCTATGGGAACTTCTGCAATACCATTTTCTTCTCTTATTTCTCACTCACCTGCAGAAAGGCATTCATCTTATTATTGGTTGTCTATCTTTATCAGAGAATTTGATGTTAGCAGCTCTTGGCTACTTAGACTGTCGCTTTTTGATTAAAAGGGAAAGTTATTTCTGTCTGGATGACTGTAGAGAACTACGTATCCAGGGTTCCCTTTTCAGGGGGAACTGCCAAATGGACTTGCTGCTTTGCTTGCCTCAGGGGTTGAAATCATTAGAGGGGGAAACTGGCTCCTGGAGAAAATGCGGAACTCGTCTCAGATGCACATACACTCAGTTAGGTCCTTTCTGCAATCAGACTGCTAGGTGAGAATCTCCAGGGATCCAGGTTTTGTTGACGTGGATCAATTTAAAGTGGCAATTACTGTAGTCAGATAACAGCTTAAAAAGCCTTTTTACACATAGAAAAGATACATAATCACAAGGCATATGGAAGTTCAATTTTCTGAGCTGTGGTTTAGGGACTTGCAATGGACCGGTATTAAGACCCAGTTCTAAAACGGGATATCATCCAGTTTTCTTAAAGTGTATTGCATTTTTGTCATTCGATTTTCTATTTTAGAAGTGATTCACCATGCACATTGATGAAAGGTTGGGGTTCTCCCTGAGAAAATGTTTTCTTTGTCACATAGGCATAGCATTAAAAAATCAGCATGTAGCATTGAGTGGCTCCCTTGCCCCCCACCCCCTTCTCTCTAATTCTCCTTTCAAAAATCTAAATCTACAGATTTAGGATGCTAGATTCCATAAAGGCTCTTATAGCAGGCCTTAATTGATTATCACACTCATGCCTGCTATAAAGCTTTCTGTCATAAGAATGCTTGAGCTTGGTGCTTAACTGTACTGAAATCCATTACACAGAACCTCATTACAAGTGACATCTAACTAAGATGAACAAAAAGATTGGCCTCATAAATAGGGCGCAGTGTACTATTAGTGACAGAACAGAGTAATCATTATGAATTGTAGTCTTTTTACAAGTTGTCTCAGACAATGATGGATTTTTGAGGGGTTCAACCAAGGAAGCAGCCCTTCTTGGGTGCCATATTTAGGAGCTGCCAAAGTTCTTGTTGATCAGTACAGGGTATCAAAAATAAATTCTTTTTAGGGGTGCCTGTGTGTGTGCCAGTCTGTCTGGAAACAGGTATGTGTATCCATGAGAGAGAGATGTAGGAAGAGCGAGTAGGGAGAAATCAGGGTCGCTCTGCTTTCGGATTGATTTTTATCATTTCCTCTGGGCTGCTTGTAAGGGAGGCAGGGAGGGGGAGGCATCACTCTGAATAGGACTGAAAGCATATGGAAAGTGTAGCATAAGCACAGGGCAGGTGAAGGCGAAGGGCCTGTGAGGGGATGGCAAGAGTTAAAGGAGGATAGTGCGCCTGTCTGTCAGATTCCAGGACCAGGCGCGCAGGCTGGTCAGGGGCGCCTGTGTTCATAGAGCACTCAACGTGTACACTGGAGAGGTCAAATCAGGAGGGATCACGCTCGTAGTGCTAGATCCTGTTGTTTAAACAAACAAACAAACAAACAAAGAAACAAACAAACCGACCCGCAAGGGATGTGCAAGTGTTAAATTGGGGAATTGTTTGAGATGAGAGCTCTGTTTTCCTTCTGCTCTGTGTGTGTGTGTGTGTGTGTGTGTGTGTGTGTAGAAAAGGCTGGATCCGAGGCAGGCAGGCAGGCATGTGTTTCTCCTATGAGGCCAGGGTGTTTTACAAAGGACTGAAGAGGGACTGCTGAGAGGAAAATAGCCAGCTTTAGATAAAGCACTGTAACAAAGGCTCATAGTTTTATATATCATGGTGTCCATTAAAGCTTAATAGGGAAGAGTCCATTGAACCTGGCTGGGTTTGTGTTATTCATGGGCAGGATAAACATGTACGGGTGTGCAAAAATAGAAAAAAAATCAGGAATCAGGAGGATATGATTGTTCAGCGTTTGAAAAGGCTCTGCAGTGAAGAGTCCTGTTTACCTCTCCCATAGATTCTCTGCAAGGGAGAGGAGAGGGGAGTGTGCTGGGAATGTTTGGAGCGGAGTCCAAACAAGGCAGGAGTCCCAGGGGGTTAAAAGCACTCCAGTAAAATAAAAGTGGTCTGCTTCTGCTTCTGCAGAGTGCTCTGTTTTACACAAACAGCTGAAAAGCTGACAAAGGAGGATGATTCTGGGAGTTTGTTCAGGAGAATAAACTGGCGCAATAAACAAAGTCTTCCAGAAATGTTTTTATGCGGGTTTTGGATTTCCAGTTGAATAAACAAGCGGGGGGAGGGGAGAGGGTTGCGTCCTGTCTGTTCTTTAAAATACCTTCCAATTAAGGCGGTTCAAATGGGAAACCTTTCCTTTTGAGCAGGGGTGGGGGGTGGACACGTCGACTTGCGTTCTTTTGGCAAAATAAGGGTTAACTTTTCACGCGCTCCAGGGTGGGGGTGGCCCGGGCAATGAATTATTCAGCACGGAGCTTATCTTTCTGCATTTGACTTTCTCTTCTTTGGTGCTCTGGAACTTGCCCGGCAGAGGTAGAGTCAGCGAGGGGAGGCAAGGGGTTGTGATCCTTTGCATACACATCCCTGTCATTGTTCTGCCCGAAGAGACCGGGCTGGGTTCAAGGCCACATGTGCTCCTGTCATCATCCACGTTTCTGCTCCAAGTGCGATCCGGAGTGTCAGCTCTCCATCTGTCTCCGCCTGGCAGGCGCACGCCCAGCACCCTGCCTCGGGCGATGCCGCCCCAGCCCCTTCTGACGGCCCTCCTCTCTCTGCCGCGGCTCATTCCAGAACAGGAGGCATGAGCCTGTGAGCCCGGAGCACGCCGGCTAGTAGGGAGCGCCACTCAGGCTGCGGGGGGCTTGGTTCAAGGATGCCTGGTGAGTTCTCGCTGCTCCCCATGCCCTCTGGTTCCCAAAGGAGGACAGCTGACTATTCTGCAGGCAGCACCTCCTGCCCCACAGCAGGTGCTGGGTTACCTGTGGGCTGGCAGAGGTTGGGGGAGATAGAGGTGAGGTGCAGAAAGTACTGTCCAGAGAGCAAGATGGGTACTGGGGTCCAGCGTGTGGAGCCCCTGCTTTTCAAATTGGGGGAGGGAGTGTTTACAGCCCTGTCTGTTCCCCGGAGCAATTGACTTGAAGGGTTTCAAGTGCAGCAAGGGGTATTGTTTCTGCCCTGGACTTCCCCAGGAGCAGTTGTCGGTCCTGGACCTCTCCTGGGGAGGGAGGAGAGTCTTCTGGCTGGCGACAGTGGACGACTGGCATGAGGTGTCTGTCAAGAGCTGTTTGTGTCAGGGAAAGTGAGGGAAGCTTTGGAACTACCTTTCAGCCTTCATCGAAATCGCCATCCTTAAATGTCATCGGGGCAAATAATTGCACTCGGCTAATGAAGAATAAAAAAATCTGCTGAATTAGTGGAGCTGTTGTGGTCTTGGAAAATTAGCGCATGTCAATTTCCTCTGAAAAATATTATCTTTGGAGCTGACAGTGTTTCTGCAGTCGTTGCCAGTGAAAAGTTCCGTTTATGGAGAAGCTTGGGAGCGCCTGGGTTTTCTGGGAAAAGCCTGATGGGGGAAAGGGTTGTCTGCCCTTCTGAAGAGCCACACTCCAGGTTGCCCTGTACCTACTTAGAGCCAGGATCCCCAGAGTGAGATGGGGCAGAGAAGTCCTCCAGCTGGCTGGTCCCTGTCAATGGTTTGGGTGGCACAGGCAGAAGAGGCTGTGCTTGGTCACAGAGTGTGTACACCTCACAGATGGTGTTTTGAAACATTATCTGCCAGTTTTCTGCAACCACAGTTGTGTGTAGGTATTGCCAGTTGTGTGAGGAATGTTTCCACCGCACCCGCCCGGGAGCCCCCCTTTTAGGATGTCTCTTGGAGCCCTCATCGTGACTGATATCTGGGCAGAGAGGCTGCGTTTGTGACAGAACTAGACGTTCCCATTAGTTCAGTGGAGTAAGCATGTGTGTAGCTGAAATATGGGGAAAATCAATTTGCCAAAAGACAATGACGGAGGTCTTTGAAAGGTCATTTTAACTCTTTAAGCTCGCCTCTTGATTTATTCACAGGATACCACTAAAAATGTCATGGCACGTTAAGTATTTGATGCAGAATCGGTCTGAAAAAGGTTTTATTAATTTTTAAAATTTTCTTTTATTGCACGAGGCTCTTGAAGCTGCTTGGACTTTTGTGCTGTGATTGGAATTTTCTTTGTCCTACACTATTAATAAGTATGTATTTGGTGAGCTGACTTACCAGCATTTTGAAGATCATCTTGGTAAAACTGAATCCCACCATCAGCTGAAGACATTTGTGAATGATAATAGGAGAAAGAAATGAGTTACAACTCCTGCTGCCCCTTTCAAAACCCTTGAGTTCTAAGTAATTTTCTTAGCATCCTTATTTTAAGATGCATGCAACTGTATTTAGGATTTTAGAGTCACTGAGAACTCTGTCTTTCGTGATCAGTAGTTTTTGTCTCACTGGTTCTGAAGTATGAGGTATGTGGGTAGTGTTTCTCTTGCTTCCCCCCTCTTTTCCCCTCCCTTATAAACTGTGTTAGAAACCTTGTACTTGGATTCAGAAGATATATTAACAGCTGTGACTGTATACATGTGCCAGAATGGCGATACTTGAGCAGATCTGACACTTGGCTATTTTTGACACCCATCTGCACTTTCTAAACTCTGCTATTGGATGGACTCCCTCTTTATACTTTTGCTTAGCAGCTCTTAGTCCATACATATATGTTTGTTATTAATGGATAATATTAGCCATCTGTGGCCGATCTTATATTTTCTAAGTAAGACATTGTGTGCAGAAGATTAAAAGGATGTGTTTTGTGGAATCTGATATTATCACTGTTTTTATTTGGCTCCATTTTTAAATATGAACTTAAAAAAGTTATTTGTAATTCAAGCATCAGAACTGGTTCCTGGATGTCTCCAAATTGATGTAACACTTTTCAGGTGTAGAGTCTTTCTCTCAAAAGTGGGGATCCCTGAGAACAGATAATACCTATTCAAAGACATACTACTCTTTGGGGATAGGGTAGGCACAAAAAAGGGAAGAAGAAGAAAAAGGGGGGGGGGCTGAGCCCCGGTGGCATAGTGGTTGTGCGCAGGACTGCGGCCCACTGGGACGGAGGTTCAATTCCAGCAGTGGGGCTGGGCCTCCTACTCCCACCACCGGAGAGCAGTGATGTCCCAAACCCCCCCCCCCCAAAAAAAAAGAAAAAGGGATTTGGTTTAGGGGCTTTGAGAGCTAGTTGTGTTTGAAAAAGCACTGGCATCCATGTTTTAGCCCTTTCTTGATAGACTATGGTCACAAAATGAACTATGCAAAGTCAAAGGAGGCCCCTTATACTTTAAAGAACTAGATTAAGCTCTTTTAAAATGATTTAACTCACGATGAGGAAATAGCATTTCACTGCCTGTCACTTTCATAACAACTAGGTCCTTGCATTTAAGAGAAGGAACACATTTTCTTCTGAGAAGACTGGGCAAGCTTGAACACTAGATTGTTTTCAGAAGGACGTGACTTCAGGCATCCAGAAACATTTATATTTTTATCAATCTTTGTATAATACTATCAAAGAACATATGTTGACCTACAAAATGCTTTCAGGACTGTTTCCTTAAAAGGACAATAAGTGAGCACAGTCCCTGAAGTCCAGAAATAGTGCTGTTCTTTCAGAAGATGGCTAGTATGAGGTCAGACCACCCTTTCTGAGTGGTCCTGCACTCCAGATGTGCCTGGAACTTTTTTAAGTTCAAGTTTCTCCCCCCCCCTCCCTAAGTCCTCCCTCCCCTCCACCAAAAAGGGGTTTGTTTTCAAAATCTGGTTTCACTTAAGACATCTCCATCCTGGAGTGCATTTCATAAATTGCCCACATATTTTTCTTAGCAGAGAACTTAACTGGCTGTAATTTTTAACACATGGCCACATCATGTGATATTTTCAAAACACTTACACATAGCTTTAAGAAGGTCCCTGCAGAAATGATCCATCCTCTCACAGCCGGCCCGTTTTTTTTTAACAGCATATCTGCATTTTCCATTTAGTAGAGCTATATATTATTAGCTTACATTTTTGGGGTAGTAAAACAGTGCATTGCAGATTGTAAAACATGGACTTTATTATCTGCTGAAAATTGATTTGGCATTTATAGCCACTGTGTACTAGACTGTTTTTCTGTTTTTAACATTAATGCTTACAAGCAATGATTTGTGTAAAAAAAAATATCACCACCACCAACAGAAATTGAACTGTCATGGATGGACAACTGTCATTGTCCCTAAGGAGCTGGACATTTGGATCATTCACCTGGTTATTTACTTAGTAATAGGTGGGTTCAAATATTAATACAAGACTCCCCCTTTCCCTTCTCCTCCCACCCCACTGCACTTGCGCACACACACACACACACACACGCACACATGCACAGACTTCCAAACACCCAAACCCACTCCCCATCATTCTCTTTTACCTGCCAAGTTATTTTGTTATTGTGAAGGAGTAATTCTTTTTATGTAAAACAAGCCTCTGGCAACTGTCAAAAGAAAACTCTACGAGCTATTAATATCCATTTCTATATGTAGATTGTACAAACCTTTTTTACAACTTTGAACTTTTTTTTTTTTTTGCATCACTGCCCTCTGGTGGCGGGAGTAGGAGGCCCAGCTTTTGCTCCTGTAGAGCTGCTGCTGGAATTGAACTTCCATCCCAGTGGGCCGTAGTCCCGTGCACAACCACTATGCCACCAGGGCTTAGCCCCCAACTGTGAAATTTGTAGTAGAAGTGAAGAAGCTTTAACTTGAAATTCCAGAGTCTTGTCCTTTTCTCTTGAATGTCAATGTCTCTCTCTCTCTCTGTCACTTGAGTCTCTCATTTCTCCCCTTTTGGTTAAGGTTGTGGAGTACTTAACATGTTAGCTCACTATGTTTCAGGTGATATTTGGAAACTTACATTCATCTTTGTGTGTAAGTTTACTCTATTGGAAAGAGTATATCCTTTTTTCTTAAGCACTTATAAGACAGCTACTTGTTCATTTTTGTTTCTTACTATAAACATTCATTCAGTGGGCATCATATAGCCTAGAAATGTTTAGTTACTATCTTATCATTACACTAATAACTGATGTTGGCAAAGAAGATGCCATAATTATAATATTCTGAACACTTCTGGATCAGCGGAGAATCCAGATATGTTTTAGAGGTTTAGAGCTAGAAGTTGTATCTGCTAAGCCCCTTTAACTTGCAGATTTTATAACAAAGGTATCTGGAGGTTAAGGGACTTAATCAAATGAGTTATTAATGTAAGAAGACCCTCTCAGCACACCCTCCTTACCACAGCCATTTTTTCCTAAATCTCAAATACCTTTTAAGTCATGCTAACTTATTAGTGTCAGTTTTACTTTGTTGTCTTTTATCTTCATCCCTGGGTTACTCTCACCACATGCTTTCTTCCCTCCTACTCCAAGATTGAGGAGCTGTGTGGGACAGAGTTCTCTAACTATCATCACTTAGCCTATGGCACAAATGTACTATCAAATTCATGGTATAATGGTCTGCAATTATGAAACCGGAATGCTGTGACGTACTACCATGTACTAAACAGAACCAAGGATGTGAGGCTATGACAACTGAAGGGTTACTATCATAAGGAAACTCAGGCAGTAGGTGATTGTAGGTTGCTCAAAATGTGTCAGAGCCAGAAACTATGACTCAGTCCTTCCATACCCTCAAGGAGTTTAGAGTTCTACAGCTCCAGGTCTAGGAGTAAATGGGAATTATGATACTGTGTGATAAGAGTCTGCAGACTGCAGGAAATGAGATAAAGGTACCCTGAAAAAGGGTCCCTAACTGGATTAAAACCCACGGAATTAGGGGAGGGGTGGGAAGAAGCTAATGTAATGCTGGCTAGGTGGTTTGCTGGTCTCCTTATCTTCCTATTTATTTCAGATTAGACCTCAGTTAACGTAATTTAACATTTTTTTCATTTGTTCTTTTCAGATTAACACCTTCATTTATTGCTTTAAAATTTTAGTGTGTGTGTGTGTGAAAGAGATAATGGCATAGTATTTCTTGGAAGCAATTTCTTTGTGTACCGTTGCAGGTTTTTGGTAGCTAACCATATCTTGTGGAATAAGTCATTAACTTAAATGACTCATAACTTAAGAACAATAGAATTTCACACCTGACCAAGAAGCAGGTTTATGTGGCTGGCTTTCTCAAACAGCTGTTTGCATTAATTAATATTAATGTAAATGTACTTTCTGACAATGCCTAGCTTAATTATGTTTTTCAACCCATAGAGTTCCAATAAAAGGAATCAGGAACTCCTCTTAATCTCACAGTCCATAGATAACTGCCATCTCTGAACAAAATAACTCTCAGACAGTATACTAAGAGCTGCCATTCATTATAAGCCACATGTGCCAGGCCCTGGGCTAGGCACCATATATACATTTTCTCTCTTTCTCACTACAAGTCTGCAAATTAGGTGTTTTCTGTCACCACATGATAGATTGGAAACTTTAAGATCAGATAAATTAAACAATTTGCCCAAGGTCACATAGATAAAGTTAAATAGTAGAGACAGGCTTTGCAGATCTGTATTTGAATTCTTTCTCTCTTCTGTGTCCCACCCCACTCCCAATTCCTTTGGACCATCTTGGGCATATTGTGTCTTTGTGAGAGACTATTTTGAAATGGAAGCTTGATGAAAATCCTTAGACAATATTTAAATTTGAAGTATAACAGCATACAAGTCAGAGTGCTCTTTGCCAAAGAATAAGGATGGAAAAACATTAGCCTTCATTGAGAATGAGCTTGGCTAAAACCAGGATGGTGGTTATGTATTCTTACTCAGCTTAAAAGGATGCAAAGGAAGTAATTGATATTAAGGGACTAATATTATTTTGCAAAGCCTCATTGAAATAGTAAATTGACTCCATGCTATAATAGTACAGAGTAGCTAAAACCTGGCCTTACTTGTTTTTGTTTTTTTTTTGTCAAGTGGTTACCCTGGCTGTCTTTTGCTGATCAGAACCACAGATGCACGATTTTTCTCTGTTTTGAATTAGCAGAGAATCAGAAAGCAGGCGATATATTAAACACATTGGCTGACAGGTTTCTAGGTGATGAGACTGCTGGGGATCCCTGGTTTGCCCCCAGGAACTCCTAACAGACAGATTTGCTTTCCAAAGATGAGGGTGATGTGAAAAAGCAAAGGATTCCCCCCTCTGTGCACCACACCTCAACTTCTCCCTGCCAGGGGTGGTATTATGAGGTGGGTGGAGGGGGAAGGAGAACCTCATTGTGAAAATTAGAGATTGGTGAAGGAACATCATTTCTATTTCTCACATTTTCCTTGTTACGACAAAGTGTTAAGTGCAATCTGTAAACAGGCTGATTTTATTAGAGGTATTCTTGGGATTCTGTATGCCTGGGATTCTGTATGCCATATTCACATGAAACAGAGCACTGGATGCTCAGGCAAGAAGATGATTGTGCAAATACCTCTGAGAACATGATCCTGTGAACAGTTTGGCCTACAGAGCTATGTAAGGCAGACATGCTGTTGAGGAATATGGGGTAGAAGAGGATGCCTTTATCATGTGTTTATGACTTTTAACTCACGTCTTAAAGAGTTTGACAAAATAAACAGAGCATTCTTTAATAATTTGGGTGACCTTGATGGGGTGCTACATTATTGGAATATTCAGCAAGACAGTCATTGTGTGATGGAGCCTATCATTTATTTTGCACTTGAACTTTGCTTGACTTAACTTCATGGTTTTCCTAAGTACTTGTTTGCTTTCAGGAGTCTCAGGTTATTGGAGGGAAAATAAACAATTCAGTTTGAGGCTCCTGAGATGTATATATTCTTGTCTCTGAACTGGATAGCATGTGTTCTGACAAAGAGAGGACTGGAGCAAAGAAAGACCATACACTGGATGCTTCCCTGGGAGAGAGGGCATGTGACGGCTGTCTCTTTGTGACGGCTGTACATTCCCACACACGTCCGTCCATACAGCACTTGCAGGAACATTTCTTTGGATATTTCTGGGGACATTTGTCTTCTCCTTTATTCCTGCTCTTTGCATGAGTTGTACATATGCATCCTGGAGATAGAAAACAAAATGAAGGTATTTTTTCTTTGGAGAGGAAAATGCTTATTAAGCTTTATGATCTACATCTATCTTCTTCCAACAATCATGGGATATTCTTAATCTTTGGTTTAAATAATAAAGCTAGTCAGAGACAAAACCTAAGGTATAGATGACCCAGGAGTTGATCTACAAAGTCACATTTGCTAGTTGGCAGGAAGTGGCAGGAAGTGGCTGGCAGCAAATGGGTATGATCTGACTTTCAGGATCCTTTCTAATGGGTATCACTAGGGGGTCTTTTCATTACCTGGCATTAAGTCTGGGGAAAAGATTTGCCTTCAGATAGCTATATGTCACAAAGAGAAACGTCTTTCCATTTTGTTTTAATTTTATCTACATTTTCATCCAATATTCTGGGGTTCAAGCATTTGGTATAGCATGAACAAGGCAGAAAGTTAATAAGCCTTTACCAAAACCTCTTGGAGAGACGAACCATTCTGTAGTGCACTCCAAACCAGCATGGACTCTCAAATTCACTTATTTACAATTTTCATTGATTGATCATGTTGGAAGGCCCTGGTTTTCAGATTTAGCTATATTCTTGAAAGAGTTTGTGCTCAGCATGCTTTATCTTTTTTGCTTTATGGTTTGGGCTTGCGTAATGAGCAGTTACGATATTGTGTTTTATGAGGCCATCTAATTACAAAGAACAGAGCCTTGGGAATGTCAGCTCCTGGGTGTGATTGAGGTTCCTCGACTTAGTGGTGTGTGCCCATGAACAAATCACGTTTACAGTCTGTCTGAGCTTGTACTCTCTACTAACATGGAAGTAGAGACAGTTATTCTACCAGGCTCACCTCACCAATGAAATACAAAAACTACATAACAACTGCATGGCTGAGGAGCTGAACCCAACTGACGGGACCTAAGAGGGGTCTGTCCCTTTGCTGCCAGCCAATGCTGACTCATAGCCTGCCTCCAGGGCAGACTAGCCTGTCCTTACAGGTACTCAATCACTAACAGAAGAGGGGGGATTGAGCTGCCCTGTAAGTTTTACAGTTTTTATGGAACTTGCAGATCTTTCTCATATTGAACAGCTGGGAGGCTCGGGCCGCCACCCTTACAGGTAGTAGCTGCATCCTTACACTGCTGCCCCACCAGGACCCCTCTACCTTGGAACAGGTTCTTGCTGTGTTTGTCTAGAGAGCAGTATAACGCGCAAGGCAACCTGATGCTCTCTGGACTTAAGCAGGAGAGAATAGTGTTTGATGCTGCATGAAATAGTTGAAGAGTGCATGTCATGGGGTTTTGTTTCTTTCTGACAGAATTTTCTGTCTGTCAGCTGCCCCTGGACACCCCCGTCCCCTCCCCAACCCTCATGAACATGCCCATTCTCTTACCATTTCCGGGACTTGTCAGCTTGGTACTCAGGTAACCAGACTTAGAAGTCCAAGGAAAGGAATACTCTTCACATGTAGGCAAGCTCTGGGGAGCCGATCTTGGTCTTATTCATGCTTTAATAAACAGTGGTTTCCATATAGGCTACCCCAAAGTCCCCTCCCTTTCTTTCTGCTTGTTTGGCAGGTGACATTGATGGAAAGAAGAATTTGATTTAACCTTTTCATTCTGTTTCCATCTCATCCCTCAATATGGGCTATTGTCTGTTTTGTCGATAGCAGATTTTTAGAGCTGGTCATTCTTGGTAACACTGCCATTTACATGAAGATCTTGATTTCCTAGTTCTAATGATTCCACTTAGGACTACCTGTGAGCATGACAAAGAGTGTGTGGCAACGAGCACACATTTTCTTCATCAATGAGTGGACTAAGATTCTCAGAGCTTGGCCACACCCCATAGTCACCTCAGTAGTTGGGATACAAGGGGCATACAAATGTTTCTAAAAAATATTTCTTTGGGATCAAAAGAAGAAGAAGATACGTATTTCCAGGCCCTACAACTCCATTTGTGGCAAGATGAATATTAATTAAAATTGCATGTATTTGTAAATCTGATCATTTATCATGATTATATCTTTCAAGTACACAAAACACTTAAAAACACTCAGCTGTGGCATAATTACAGCAACCAGAAACAAAACAAAGGCATTTGGTAGCTGTATGTAGTATCTTGTTGAATTAGTTCTTCCTTGAACGGAGCACTTTCATATAGTCTGACCCACCCGCGTTCCCCCCCACTCCCCGCCCCACATCATTACTCCCCAGCGGAAGATAGGCTTAAGACTTCTGCTTCCAGACATGTTGACTAAGATTTTAGTAAAAGATGGGTGCTAACAAATGCTTTTGTCTTTTCAGTTACAGAATAAAGTTTGTCACCAGTATTTTGCTCCCCATAATTCTAGATGGGTAGCATTTTGCTCATAACCACTCATCTTACAGACACTAGAGAGGTTGCAAAGCTCATTTGTTCTGTATATAAGGTGCTCATATAGTTCCCAGATAAACAAAACTTCCTATTTTATGCTGTCTTCTTTAAATATTTTTCTCTTTTGATATATTTCATTCTTCCCATTTTGATCTTTTGGGAGTGGTAGAGTTTGTCATTGGAAATTCAGAGAGTATCCTTGCATTGTAAACCTTTGGAAGAATAATTCTATCAATTTGAGCAGATACATTGTGTTTCCCTTAATTTTTACTTAAAAAAAACTGTTCAAAGTTCAGATTTTCTCATCATCTGACATAAGTGTGTGTGTGTGTGTATACATACATACACATATATGTTGTTGACAGCTTAAAGATGTTCATGGAGCCAGGCAGCACCCTCTGGGGAGTCAGAAGCTGAGTGGATCCCACAGTGGGCTCCTTGAATCAGCAGCATCAAGCATCACCTGGGACCTTGATTGAAGTGCAATCACCTGGACTTCCTGCATCCCAGGAGGCCCGCAGGCCCCATCAGTGTATGTTTGAACAAGCCCTACAGGTGATTTTGAAGCCTATTCAGGCTTGAGATCCACTATTGTAAATTACATATTTTTTGTTTCTGTGTTTCAGAGAGAGAGAGAGGAGAGAGAGAGAAGCCCTTTATTGTGATCCTCAGTAAACTGAAGGGTCTAGATAAAAAGGAATCAGGTAGTTGATTTGTTTTAAAAAATGCAGTGTAGAACAAGCCCTCAAGAATGTACCAGTCATGTTGTTTGTTCACGGCCCTGCTGTAAGCCGACATAATCAGCTGCCCGCACTTTAGGGCCATGTTCACCGGCAGAGTGAAGAGAGGGCCGCCTCAACCCCAGCCAGGGTGTGTGATGCTGATTTGCCAGGATCGTCCCTTTGAAACAGCTGCTTCTATTTTTGTACATTCAGGAGATGTGTGTTATGATCAGGGCTCATTCAGAGGCCACCTTCCTAGGAGTCGGACCCTTGAGGGTGAGAGGGTCCTTGAAGCGGACCTCCATTTTACCTACCTATCAGGTAACCGTGGAAGTTTGGGTGCATGCATTTGAGTTTGCCTTTTATTTTTTTTTCTCTGTTTAATGTAAATACGGGCCTGGCATAATTAAAAAAGAATGTTTCCTCGGTCGTGCCTCAAGAAGATTCACTTCTTGCATCTCCTGCATCTTCTGTTGTTCTCTTTTGTGCTTGGTAGCCCTTCTGTAAGCGTCGTCTGACACGCTTTGTGGCCTTTGCCTCCTGTGATAAAATAGATGGAAATGATTCTTGGCACCATCTGGTGAAGAGGAGCAGCCTGGGAGGACTGTGCTTTGAGAGAAAGTGACTGAATGCTAAGAAATGTGGAAGTCTAGGGACCTAGGCAAAGGATTTTTTTTTTTTAAAGAGCATGAACATTAATACATCTTCTTGAGGTTTGATGGGACATGTACTGCCTACTGCCCCATCTGGTGCTTATGATAGCATGGCATATTAGCATGCTGCAAGTTCATAATGTATTCAGGGGGAGGAAGCATCCCTTGCATACCAATTGAGGCATCCTCTCTTTCAGAACTGCTTTTGAATTTCAATGATGTTTATATCTTCCAAGCCGTGACTGAACTGAGCATTTCCGCTCTGAGGAATAACACAAGTGTGTGTGTGTGTGTGTGTGTGTACCCGCGCGTGCGCACACACGTGTGGTTGCTCCCATTACTGCATTCAATTCTCCCTTCTTTTTAAACCCTTCAGATGAAATTTTAAATAGTTTTTAATATTCTGTGTGTACATTATTATAAAAAATAGACTCTTTAAGAGCCAAGAGTGAGGCATACATATATTTTGTTATGTAAGGTCCTGAAGGCATTTTGCACCATGGGATTATTTGTATCTTTTGTGACTTTATAGAGAGGAGTCTTTCTGAGGGTCAGGTCTGAGTTTAAGGATCTGTGTGCTAGCTATTCAGCACAGATTTGTTGCTTGGCCTCCCGCTGTGTGTCTGACACTGCTATGGATGCAGGGGACTCCTTGGGTGAGTCAAAGGGGCCCCTCCCTCTTCTCAGGGTGCCGGGCTGTAATTACAGAAAGCCCAACAAGCTCCTGGGCATCGAGTCCATGACAACTCTGTATCACAGGGAAGAACTGCCCATAGGGCTGCCTGAGACTATACCTCTGTACAGGAGTGGAAAGGTTTATCTGGTGGTCTCGAACCATTAACCATGTGGCTAGCAGCCCAAGTCATCACCCACTGTTCCACCAAGGCCCCTCTGGGCTCTAATTAGGATGAGACAAACAATAAAGAAAATACACAAGTATGATCATTCTAAATGGAAATAAAACGGCTTAGTGAGTGTCCTGGGCTAGATGGGGGAATTCACTATGATTGGATTATCTAAGGAGACACCTTTACATAGACCGGGATGACCAGAAGATTTTGTTGGTGAAGAAGTAGCAAAAGATAAAGCCCCGAGGTGGGCATGGGATTCGTAGATCTGAGCGCCACTGTATCTGGAGTCTGATCCAGAGTCCAGGTCATCACTAGGAACGGGGATTTAATCTGAATGTATTTGAAACAATTGCAAAGTTTGTTTAGCGTATAGCATGGCCTACATCCTTTTAAAAGGATCACTTGTGCACCCAGATTTCTTGTGCTTAAAAAAAAGTGCCTGTTGAGTGGACCCCAACTCGTAGTGATGCACTGCGTTTAAGAGGAGAACTGTACTCTGTCATGTTTTCCTTAGTAGATTGCCAGGCCTTTCTTCCAAGGGACATATGGGTATACTTGAACTTTGAATCTTTTGATTACCAGCTGAGCCCACGCACCTCTGGTCTCACCCAGAAACCATTTCTCGCACTTCCTGATGTGTACAGGGGAACCAAGTTCAACTCATAAGGACTCTCCTCGGCTGTAGGGGTTCCCAATGGAGTCTGGTGGCAAGGTACTCTCTAGGCTTGACTGCTCACCTCACTGGTTTGCGCTCACCAGCTGCTTCCTGGGAGAAGGTTTGGTTATCTGTTTCTGCAAAGATGACACCATTAGAAAACCAGTAGACAGTTCGACTCCATCTCATAGGGTCACAGGGGTCAGAACTGCCTTGATGGCGCCCCATAGCGAACTTCTTTACGGGGACAGGTCTGGAGGGCGTTTTGTTCTGTGCAGCCACAGGGCGGGCTGAATGGCCTATACTTCAGGGAGTAGCCAAGTACTTCACTGTTGTGCTACCAAGTTCCATTTCCTGCACTCCCAAAGAAGCCAAAGCTCACTCTGAAATCTGTTCTGAGTCACAGCGGCCCTATGGAGCAGGCTTGTTAGGGTAGCAGGCTGCCCAGCTGCCTCCTGTGGAGTAGCTGTGTGCTTGCACCACGATCCTTTGGGTGAGCTGCTGAGCACTGAGCCATGGCGACACCAGAGCTGCTTTCCTGCACTTGCCAGGCAGCGGAATAACTCTGCAGAAGAAATGAGATGATCGTGTAAAGACCGGCGGTACTAGACTAAACGGGAGTCTGCTAGCCTCTCAAGTCAGACAAACCTCTGTTGGATTCTGCTCTTGCTTCATGTCTGACTTTGGACAATTATTTAGCTTCTTTTAGCGCGGGGGTCTTCTTGTCTGTCAAAGGGGAAATGTCATACCTCAGGGCAGAGTGAGGACTACGTGAGATCATTCTCCTCAAAGATCCAACCCAGTGCCTAGTTCCTAATAGGGACCTAATCTATAATTGACACACTGATCACATATCACAAATCACCGATCACAAATATCGGGGGCAGTTTCAAGGGTTATGGAAGCAGTTGGCATTGTCTGGTTGGAAGTCATTTTCTGCTACTGTTAGGTTACCAAACTATCGTTAAAATTTGGCCATGCACGGTTGTGTTCGGCAGCTGCAGTTTGTTGATCTAGAATTATCCAAGGAAGGACTCTGAAAAAATCCTGAGGCAAAACCTAAGCTCTGTGAAAAGCTCCTGGGACACTTTTTATTTGTTTGTTGTTTTCTTTGCTCATAATATATATCAGTGGATTTGAAAAATAGTCTCAAATGACTTTTATCATTTGCTTTGCATATATTTTCATATGTACATACACACATATACATAAACATATTTAGAAAGAAGCAGAGGTGATGCTGTCAGGTAAGCATTTTTGTGTTTGTATGCTGTTCTGTGCACTTGTGTATGTGTGCAAGAAAGAAAGATGATTAAAATGAAGCCAACCTGCCTTATAAACTGGAATGAAAATTGTGGTTATATGAAGATATTACAGAAAGCAGTAATTCATGAAGCAGTAGCTTTGTCTATTAATTCATTGCATAGTTATTAGATAGTCTTTCAGAAGGAAGTTCTTAATGCACTCAAAGGGAGAAAACACATTCTATATTTTTTTGCATGAATTATGCCCTTAATTGGAAGGCTCCTGAACTCTTTTCTTTTAGTCTGTAAAGTGATGTTCACCTTGCTAAACTGTCTATAGAATTGTGGGATGCGGGTGGGCACCGATACTGGTTGGGGCATTGCATATCTAAGTAGAATTCTAAGTTACTATTGTCTTGACTATTGCTCTACCAAACAGGTAGGTTGCTTGGGTTATCATTAACTATCTCCCTACCTTTGTAATGGCTTATTTGATTTCTGACTTGATGTCCCCTCTCTTCTTAGTTAGTGGGCTACTTTTTGTGTTTTCCCTCAAACCATTCAGAAAACAAGTGATTCCTAAGGAATGTGGAGGAGTAGACAGTGGGGGATCCTTGGGCATGCTTAGTTAGCACGTACAAGATTCTTGAAATGTTTCTTGATGTCTTTCAAAAGCGGTGCAGACTTGGGATGATCTCAAGGAATATTTACACTGTGTATCAAAATTCTTGTAGGGATTGTATTGACTGCTGTGGAATTCTTGCTAGAATGTAAAAAGGGGGGAGAGCGCGAAGGTAGGAAGGGAATTGAAGCTTGGGGAAAAGGAGTCACTGTTCAGAATGAAACAGTTGGCTTTTGACTACAAAGATTGATCATTTCCTTCCTTAAAGATCCTGATTTTTAGGCACTTTTTAGGAGGAAAAGGTTTGCACAGACTTTGAGGGTAATTCAGATAGTTACCTCATTGAGCGCCAGCCTCAATGAGATATTGTAGGCGGTCTCTCGGATATTGTCTATCTAGTGTCATGTGTGAATACTTCTCCCCATGACGATGTCATGAACACAGGTATTTTCACAGCATTTGTTACCCTCTAAAAAGAGAGGGAAAAGAAAAACCAGGATGCTTAAGTGAGCTTGGTACATCAATTCATTCCCATATGCTGCATCTCTCAGGACCCTGGCAATATAAATAGAGTCTCCATGGTCTAGGGCCACCTCTGACCTAGATATGATTTCACCCCATTTTGATTGGTGTGGATTAGATAAAATATATTACAATTTATACTATTAGGTTGAATACTCTCCTTCCCTCAAGATACTGATGAGATGCCCATTTTATGAATATTTCCAAGTATTGGTTACTTTTGCAAGTGCGGCCTCTTTTTAAAATTATTTTTTCTCATATGATTTTCAATTCCTGATTTTCAATTACTTTATGTGTCAGCTCACTGACACCCCCACAGATACTACTTTCTTATAGTGTATTTTAGACATAACTAGACATGTTCTACTTGTGTCAACTATACCTTTAGCTTTTAAAACACCAGGCTGGGTATCAAATATGTAATACTTTGTAAGACAGCAGATTTTATGTGAGAAGTGATAACATTTTTGAGATTACAGTTCCACAACAAACTTCACTTATTCTAAATCTGGTGGCAAACATAGGATATTTTAAAGATTATTTTATTGGGGGCTCATACAGCTCTTATAACAATCCATACATTAATTGTATCAAGCGTATTTGTGTATATGTTGACATCATTATTTCCTAAACATTTATGTTCTACTTGAACCCTTGGTATCAGCTATTTCTCCCTCCTCCCACCCCCCACAACCCCTTGAAAAATTATAGATTATTATTTTTTCATATTTTGCATCAACCGCTGTCTCCCTACCACCACTCCACCCCCCAGTTTCTGTTGTTCATCTCCCTGATATGTGGGGGGGGGGGTTGTTATATGTGGATCACTACTATCGGTTTCCTCTTCCTCCCTTCCTCCCCCCACTTTTCTCCTATACTCTCTACTCTCAGTATTGTTCCTGAGAGTTTCTTTCTGACCTGGATTCCATGTGTCATGAGCTCTTAATCATGCTGGTGTATGTGCTCCAGTTTAGCCAGAACTAGAAGGTAAGACTGGAGTCATGAGAGCGGGGAGTGAGGAAGTCTCAAAAAAACAGAGGTGTATTGTGTTTCATCAATGCTCTAATTCACCCTGGTGTACTCATTCCTTCCTGTGACCCTTCTGTGAGGGAATGTCCCATTGTCTACATACGAGTTCTGGATTTCTGCTCTGACCTCTCTCCTTCTCATAATATGTTTGTTTGCTTGCTTTCTTGTTTGTTTGTTTTTGGGCATCACTGCCTCTGGTGGTCGTGGGCGCTACCCAGTGCTGCTCCTGAGAGCTGCCGCTGGATTTGAACCACCAAGCCCGCGGGCCGCCATCCCGCACTCAACCACTTACGCCACCGGGGCTCAGCCCTTATTTGCTTTCTTGCTTGTTTGTTCATTTTCGGTCTTCTGATGCCTAATATACCTGATCCTATCAAAACCTCATGATTACACAGGCTGGTGTACTGCTCCCATGTGGACTTGTTGCTTCATTGCTAGTTGGCCTCTTGTTTAACTTCAAAACTTTAAGACCCCAGATAGTGTATCTTTTTCTAGCCAAACACCATCAGCTTTCTTCATCGTATTTGCTTGTGCACCTATTTTGTCATCAGTGATCGTGCTGGGAAAACAAAAGATTTCAATAATGATCTGTTGACTTTTCTCCCCATGTAAGATTAAAAGGAGCTGAGAATCTAGGTATCATTGACTGAAAAGTCATACATTTTATAGAAACCATAAGTCCCTAATGGTCTGAAAAACTGTATTGTAATTGATCCCCTCAATCAAAATCTGGAATCACCTTCTATCAAGTCCATTCTGACCATAGGGACCTTGTAGGTTGGGTAGAACTACCCTTGTGATTTTCCAAGACTATAAGTCTTTATGGGAATGGAAAGCCTCGTTATCCCAGGGAGCAGCTGATGGTTTCAAAATGTTGAACTTGCAGTTAGCGGCCCAACATGTCAGTCCTACCCCACCAGAGCTCCTGAACGGTATAAACTACATATGATTCCGCTGTTAACTGAAAGGTTGAAGATTTGACTCCATCTTGAGATACCTTGAAAGAGAGGCCTGGCCATCGATGTCTGAGAAAATCTAAATCCTAGACCCACTACCCTCATGCTGTTTCTGACATCCCCGCCTTTTCCAAGGATGTGAAATTGTCACAGCAGGAGCAGCCAGCTCCATATTTCTCCTGAGCAGATGACTCAGCATTCAGGGCTCTGGGAAACCAGCCTCTCCTACCTTAGAGAGAACTGTCCTTAGATAGACATGGACACCTGGTGCATCAGACCAGGTTGACCCAAGAAATAAATTGAGTAACACACATATGTTTAAGAATGTGCTTTATATCAAGCAAACATTTTATATCAAGAAAACATCCCAGTCCAGTCCAACTGAAGTCCTTAAGTCTGACGCTTGCCCATTTATCAGTCCCTCTTTAGACTCATAAAGCCACACACAGTGATGCAGAATGTAGGAAGATCACAGGCTGGTGGGTGCAAAGTCCTGTGGAGCCAATGATGGTGGATGCATCTCTAGGGCTCTCAGCAAACAGGGTGTGCCAGCAGGAAGGTGAAGGCACAGAGAATGTAGGCAGGTTCCCAAGACTCTCCTTATAAGAAGGCCACACCTACTACTAGGAGTCACCATCAGACTGTGACCTGATTGACAGGCCAGACTCCATCCCTAGACTTTTAATCTATCTTCACCTTGACATGAAATTATGTAACTACCACACATGAGGGAACCATGAGTCAGATTCACTCAAAGGGAGCTGGTAATAGTGGTAGTATGTTCATTTAAATAATCATTATTGAAATATTTATAGGTAAAGTTTTATTGAAAATATTAAACTGATTCTGTTGTTGAACTTCATGCAGGGCAGCATTTTTATAGCTTAGCATGCTTGTTCTTCATCAGCTTCTTGATTGTGTGATATCTTCTTACTTAGAAGGGATATATGGAATTATTTGCTAAGCACAAAGTTAATGGTTCAAACCCACCAACATTTGCCTCGGAGAAAGATGAAGCTATCTACTCCATAAAGATGCGCAGCTTTGTAAAGCATATAGGGTGAGTGTGAGATAGAATAGATTCCATGGCAGTGGTGTTGGTTTCATTTCTTCATTGCTCTGTTGTTCAGTACTCAAGATACTTGACATGTTTTCCTTTCTGTTGTAAACTTCTGTGTCTAGATGGGTGTGTAACAGATATTGAAGGAAGTAGGTTAATAGAAAAAAAGTAGGTCTGGTGTCCTTTTGTCTATTGTGGCACATCAGGCAGTTTTGAAGTAAATAATTGTGGTCAAAGCCTCTTTTGTTCCCCTTTTGTCAATTGTGCCCAACATAGGGTTGGACATATAATATAATGTAGGTGATGGTAGCTCATGGGGTTCCATATTAATCCACTAACAGCGAGGCTGACAATTGAAGCTCACCTGCTAACCCCTAGGATGAGGTGGTCTGCTTCTGTGCAGAACTTCCATCTTGGAAACTCTCTGGGACTGTTCTGCTCTGCCTGTAGGATTACGCGGAGGCAGCAGGTCTAGAAGGCAGTGGGGTAGGTGATAAGCATTTCAGAAAATACCATGTAGCTCCATATGACAGACTTATGAGTCATATGTTTCCTTAACTATCATGCGATGAATATTATTTTGAGCTCTCACTACAACCTTTTCTAGGGAGGCTACTTACTGAAGGCAGCGGTTCTCAATCTGTGGGTCAAATGACCCTTTCACAGGGGTTGCCTGCTTCATAACAGTAGCAAAATTACAGTAACAAAGTAGCAATGAAAATAATTTTATGGTTGGGTGTCATCACAACATGAGGGACCAGATTAAAGGGCTATGGCATTAGGAAGGTTGAGAACCACAGCTGAAAGGTCAGCTGTTTGCAACCTATCAGGCATTTCTCAAGAAAAAGTTTTCCTCTCTGCTCCTATAAAGATGCTTACCATTTCAGAAGCCCTAACAACCAGTTCTCCTCTGCCCTGTTGGGTCACTTGGAGTTGGGTCTCTTGGAATCAACGAGTTTCATTTGGGCTTGGTAATGTTAGTATAATTTTGTTAAGGGCTTAATTTCTCACTGGAAAGTTTAGTGTTTAAACCCAGTACCTCTACAAGACAAAGACCTTGTAATCTGCTTCCATAAAGATTCCAGCCAGTGTGTTAGTCCGGGTAGACTAGGGAAACAAATTCATAAACACACATGGATATTTGGGAGAGGTTTATGTACAAGATGAATGGAATATCGAGACAGCATCCCAACCCAGTCTAGTCAAGCCCATAGGTCCGATATTAGTACATATGTCAGACCCCAATCCATAAGTCCTCCTCAGACTCATGAAGCATACGCAATGACACCAGAACAATCACAGGCTTGTGGATGAAGAGTCTTGTGTATCCAGTAGTATTAGAAGCATCTCAGCACTGGCAGGGGCCTTCTCATGACTCTCCCCGTCTCCAGGACTCAGGGTCTATCAGCATGCTGCCATATGTCTTGTCAGCTGTAATGTCTCCCAAGGACTGAACTGCAAAACTTTCACCTCCATGGGTGAAATATTTCTGGAGATTTCCCAGAATTCTCAGAGCAAGCCATGCCCACACAGAGGTCTCATTGGCTATCTCCAGACTGACAGGCAAGATTCCATCCCTACACTCCCAATCATGAAATTGACACCAAAGTACATGACTGCCACAACCAGGAAAACCCTATGGACAGTACTTCTTGGTCACAGGGGATTCTTCTGAGTGGGCTGGGTGGCAAGCAGCAGCAATAGCAAGTCTTTTCTGACTGGAGGGGATGAGTCAGTAAATAGAACAGATAAAATGGCCCTCATAGAATTTACAAGGTTGTCTAATGTGTAGGGAAAGGGGAAGGAGAGCAGACAGTACATCAGCACAAAACATAAGGAAATTCGGTGGTATATTAAAATAAAATTTAAAAGGGGGTCTTCCAACTCATAACACCAATATAGGGCAGAGTAGAACTAGCCCATATGGTTTCCACAGCTGAAATGCCCTCCAGAAGTGGACTGTCCCCCCCTTTCTCCTGTGCACCCAGGGGTGGGTTTGAGCCAACTTTGTTCCTCCAATAGTTTTATTGGCACATAATTCACATTTCACACAATTAAATAGTGCAATCATTCAGTCATAACCAAGGGGTATTGTACAAACACCACCATATAGATCTTGGCAGTTATGTACTTTAACTGCTGCACCACCAGGGATGTTAGGAGATGACATCATTGGGAAAGCATTGACCAGGGCCAGGAGGCTGTTTAGGGCTGTTGGGGCATGAGGCCAACCTGCAGCTTCAGTTTTGAAAACTGAGCGGGGCATTTTTGAGTAAGGGCATTTGAGCCAAGCTTTAAGAGAGGTGACGAATGGAACCAGGTGGCTATCAGGGAAAAGAACCAGTCAGAGGGTACGTACAGGCAGCTAGATAGGCTGGCCTGTATCTGCAGCAGGAAGAAGCTAGCGGGGCCGAGTGTGAGAACTGTGAGAGGAGGAAAGAGTCCTGGGAGAGGAGACTTAGAAAAGCAGAGAGTGTGAGAGGTGGATCACAGAAGACTGGAGGATTTCAGTGATGTAGCAACCACCCCAGATCCCCTCTGTGTAGGACTGGGGAGGTGTGCTCTCCCATTCTTTGCTGCACAATGTCATCTATCAGACATGTAAGTGGTGTTTCACTCAGAAGCTTTTATGCTGCCTCCTGGTTATGCCTATTATTTATTATTCAGTGTATCATACAATGTTTATTTTACTATATTGGGTATTCAGTCCACTTTGTATTTTCTGGGACTTTGTATGTCAGTGTGAATTGTCTAACTTAAGCGCTATGGGTGTACAGAATAGTCCAGGGTGTGTGTCTCCCTGCCTCTGACAGTTAATTTTAGTACTTTAAAGCCCATTTCAAAGAGGAAGTGCCAAAGAACAGATATTTGCCAAAGGAAAATTCATAGTCAAGGAAGAGTAACAGTAAAAGTCATCCTGCAAAACATGCTAAGGGTACTATTTGCAACTCTTATTATAAGCTAGGATTTAAGATCCTGCTTCCACCTTGCTCTCAATAAGCAGTATATATGTATTGAGTTTCCCTCCCATACTGTCTGAGCCAATAATATCTAATGGTAGACTCCAACTTTTATGTGTCAGAGTACAAGTGTGGTTTTCTATGGATGGGCTTTTAGAAGTAGATTACCAGACCTTTCTTCTAGGCATCTGTGGGAGAACTTGAACGGCACACCTTTTGTTTGGCAGCCCATCATGTTCATGGTTGATGTCACCCAGGTTGATGCCAAATATGCAGAACATGTCATTCCCCACCTCCAACCCCCCCAAACCCCCCCCCCTCCAAGCAGAGACAATCTGTAACACTGTGTGCTTGGAAATATGGGTAGATAACAGATGAAATTAAAGGAGCTCTGATAGAGGAACTGGTCACATATTGACCTTCTCAATAACAAGGTCAGTGGTTTAAACCTACCAGCTACTCTATAGAAAGATGAGGCTCTGCATGTGTACAGGGTCATGGTCCCGTAAACCCAAAGAGGCAATGCCTCCCTTTTCTGGAGGCTCACAGTGAGCCAGAGTCACCTGGATGGCAGTGAATTAAAGATATGAAATGGAGAAGCCCTGGTGGTGCGATGACGAGGCTCTTGACTACTACCGGAAAGGCTGCCAGGTCAAAACCACCCAGTGACTGCACAGGAGAAAAGATGGGGTGTTCTGAGCCTCGGAAGATTACCCCCTGAGGAAACCCGATATGGCAGTTTTCACCTTGGGTCCCTAGGATGCAGAAGTCACTCCAAGGCTGAGGTATGTGTGTCCTGGGAGAACACCAGGCAGGGGCAGAGCAAGCCCGTCTGTGGAATCAGCAAATCATGTCTCAGACCACTTGAACTCTCTGAGCTCTGTGTGGTTCTGCCCCACATCAAAGTAACTGAATTGAACAGCTACTTGGGTATCATTGCAACGTGCAACCAAGTGTTAGTGGCTGCAGAGAAGAGTTTAATTTTGCTATTATAAAAAGATTTGAGTACTGGCTCCAGGCAAGAGTTGGTGCTGAGCACTGTAGGGGTTTCGGAGAAAGGAAGACATAGTCTCTTGACTGATGGAATTTAGCATCTCGAAGGGGGCTTGGAGTAGAAGGGTCGCCATGGAGATTGAGAGGCCCAAGTGGAGATGAATCAAGAAGCAATTACCAGCGACAGTAAGGGCTTTCGTTATCAAGTGCTGCTATTGCAGCGATATCATAGTGGGTGCTTTTAACAAACCAAGAAGGTATTTTCTCCTCATTCAGGAGGCTAGACGTCGACATTCAAAGTGTAGACTCTAGGCTGGCTGCTCTTTGTTGATGCCTTGCTTCTCCATCTGCTGCCTCTTGGAGATCTCTGTGTGTTTTCGTACCTGTTTTGCCCATCTTACCTCCACACCTTTATTTCATCTCACTTATGTTTGAAAAGAGATTAGCCCATGGCACACCCTCCTGAATCTTGCCTCATTATCATAACAAACGCACTCAGTAAAATTATAACTGTGGGAATCAAAGCCAAACTCACTGCCATCCAGCCACTTCCAATTCAGAGCAACCCGACAGGACTGGGTGGAGCTGCCCTGATGGCAGCAGAAAGTCACGTCTCTCTCCCATGGAGCAGTTGGTGGCCTCGACCCGCTGACCTCGTGGTGAACCACCCAATTCGTAACTGACTATTCCCACAGGACTCTGGTCATAGAGATTAGGATTTAGAGCATATACCTTTTAGAAATATAATTTACTCCATAACATTCCACTAATTATTCCCTCAAATTCATATTTGCTTTTAGCACAATCAAAACATCCTCCTAAAAGTCATAAACCCAACTCCAAGTCCAAAATACCATTTTTTGAATCATCTAAATCAATGATAAGGAAGACTTTCAGGGGTATTCCATCCAGGACAAAATGCCTCATCACCCGTGAACCTGTGAAATCTAGACTACACATTCTCTAGGTCTAAAACCTGGTAAAGGGGCTGAGCCCTGGTGGCGTTGTGGTTGTGCACGGGACTGTGGCCCACTGGGTTGGAGGTTCAAATCCAGCAGCAGCTCTCCAGGAACAAGACTGGGCCTCCTACTTCCACCACCAGAGGGCAGTGATGCCAAAAAAAAATTTGGTGAAGGAACAAGCACACCATAGGCATTGATGTTGCAAATATAATAGTTGTGAATGTCTATTCCTTTCCTTTCTAAATACCCTATCTAGGCCGAATATTTGTTACTGATGTTTGTATCCTGTGTATAGCTTCAGTATAGTGGAGTCACTTGATTCTTGAAACTCTCAGTGTTTGAACTCACATGGTTTACATTCAGAGGCTAATACAGTGGTTAAGAACTGGGTTTTGGAATCAAACAGAACTTACTTTCCTTTCACTTGCTATACCTTTTTGCTCCTCAATTTTCTTATCTGGTTGTCCTGAGTATCAAAGGAAATCACATTAGCATTTCACAAATGCTTGGCTCTCCTTAAATGCTGAAATAGAAGTAATATCAATGGTGAAACTGCTGCCTCCATTAATATTTTTCTGTGTTTTACAACTGTTTCCATTTAAAAATCATTTTATTGGGGCTCACACAACCCTTATCATGATCAACACATACATCAGTTGTAGGCAGTCCACATTTGCACACTTGTTGCTACCATCATTCTCGAAACATCCTCCTTCCGCTTAGGCCCCTGGTATCAGCCCCCCATCTTTTCCCTCCTTTTCCACTCCCCATCCCCCATGAACCCTTCATAATTTACAAATTATTATTTTGTCGTATCGCCCATTGCGTCCCTTCACCCATCGATGTGTCCCTTCACCCAATACTCCAGGGAGGAGGTTATATGTAGATATATGTAGTTATATGTAGATCCCTACAATTGGTTCCCCCTCCATTTTTATTTATTTAAGGTAAACATTATATGTAGTCATACTGTGCTTTAGGGGGCCCTGATGGCATATTGGGTTAAACATTGTGTTGCTAGCCAGAAGATTTGTGGTTCAAATCCACCAGTCATTTTACTGGAGACAGATGAGGCAGTTTGCTTCCATAAAGATGTGCAGACCCTCTAGAGTAGCCCTACAGAGCCTTGATGGCGTAATGTGTTCTGCATTGGGCCACTAACTACAAGGCCAGCAATTCAAATCCAACAGCTGCTACTTAAGAGAAAGATGAGGCTTTCTGCTCTCTCCCCCCCTTTTTTTTTGAAAAATCATTCATTTGGGGTTCTTACAGCTCTTAACACAATCCATCCATCCATCTATCATGTCAAGTACATTTGTACAAGTATTGCCATCATCATTTTCAAAACAGTTTTTCTACTTGAGCCCTTGCTATCAGCTCCTCATTTCCCCCCTCCCCTGCTCCCCTACTCTCATGAATCCTTGATGATTTATTTTAAAAAGCACAATTTTCCACTGACTGCTGTCTCCCTCCATCCCCATTTCTGTTATCCATCCCCCTTGGGAAAGGATTATGTGTACATTGTTGGGATCAGCTCCCCCTCTGTTCTTGTAAAGACTTACAGTTTTGGAAATCCGTTGAAGTCATTTTATTCTGCCTGACAGGGTCACTAAGTTGGAATTGAATCATTGGCAGTTTAAGTTTTTGACATTGTCCTAAAGAGCTGCTTTGAGTTGGTTGTGACTCGATAGCAATGGACGGGTCAACCCTGCTTCGGGTAGGCTGCAGACCTGGCTATAGAGAGTAAAACGAGGTTCTTCTCTAGAGCATGCATTTCATCGAAGTTGCTTATTAAGTCCAACTCTGCAGACTGTTCATCTTGTCCATTTCTTGAAAGGACTGATTGTAACACCAAGACTTACATACTCTTCATTCTGTCTAGTGGTTTTCCATGGACAATGCCTCTCAGTCTGCTGTTGACTCCTTCGTAGCTATCCTTCTGTGAGAGCTTGCAGATGTCATGTCCCTTTGCTCACTCACAAAATGTGGATACAGCAACTCTCTGCTGCATCCTGCCTGTTTGATTCAGAGACTGAATTAATTTTGACCTTTTTCCTCCTGCTGCTTATCTTTTGCCCTATCACTCCTAATTAATTTCTGTACAAGAAAATGAGCAAGGAAAGTGATAAAATATTAGCGAATGCTTGCTTATTCATTTCAGCTACTCTCCAAGGATTTGTGAGTGCTGGCAGAGGAGGTACATTGTGTACTGTGAGCTTTGTCTGAGTTTTGTGTATTTGTTTATCCATGTGATTCCTGAGCCTGAGTATCTTGAATGGTTAGACTTTGCAGTTGGCTGTAGATTGGATTTTGTCCCCTCAAAAGATTTGTGTAGTGTGCCCTAACCTTTATGCCACAAGGAGAAGGCTAGCATCCTTGATAAAGAGGGTTAGCATAAAAGAAGAAAAGAGGAAATCCCATAAGGAGTTCGCTTGACACAGTGGCTGCAAAAATGAACTCACAACCTATCCCTTATCAGAAGGGGTTTCCATTTTTATGTTAATGAGGCAGGGTTCTTGGGATGTAGGAGATTAAATTAGCAAGGGAGGAAAGGGAGATGGGAGAAGAGAGAAACCAGACCACAGAGAAGGATCATCCTGCAGAGCCAGCCAGGAGAGGAAGCCTGCCCCTAGTGCCAGCACCCTGAATTCAAACTCTGAGCTTCTAAAACCTGAGCAAATTTCTGTTTCGAAAGTCACCCATAGAACTGGTGGTTGTGCTTTAACAGAACTAGATAATACCTAAGATATAGTCATATAAAAGAAGCAAATTATCTGATCTCTAATTTAACTTTAGGAATCCATTGATTTTGAAATATTATGATTTTCAAAACATTTCCTTTCTACTTGAGACATTGGTTGGCAACAAATATACGATGTGCTTGTCACAATGGATGCATGGATTGTGATAAGAGTTGTACAAGCCTCCAATAAAATGATTTAAAATATGCCATGATTTTTAATATTAAACAGGACATATAAACCTCACATGCCTTTTTAAAGTGTCCTGTATGACTTTTTCTATGAAATCTAAAACAGCAAGGTTATAGGTTTCATTTACCTTAATGTTTTACCTATAGATTTTCACAAAAGGAGTCCTACCTAGTGCTGTTAAGTGAGCATTGGCCTGTACCTTTAAGGTCCGCAATCCAAACTCTTGTGTCGCTGCACGGGAGAAAGTCGAGGTGATCTACTCCCACCGGACACATCTACAGCCTCAGAGCCCCTTTGATTATGAGTCAGTACTGACTCAATGGCAGAAGATTTGTGTCTAGTTTTCATTACATTTTGGAAGACAAGAACGAATTATAAATGGTTATAAAGCTGCTATCATTGTGCAAAGAACCCTGGTGGTGCAGTGCGTTGCACAGTAGGCCGCTAATCACAAGAGTAGTGGTTTGAAACCACCTGTGGTTCCCCAGGAGGGCAGAGAGGCTTTCTACTCCAGGGTAAAGATTGCAGGCCTGGAAACCCCACCCTCGGAGCCCATTCAGCTCTGCCCTGTAGGGTCTCTCCGAGTCAAAATGAACGTGAAGGAAATGAACTGTTATATCTTTAAATAAAGTGTCTTCTAGTCATGCTGCCTGCTGTGGTTAGCGTTAGCTTCTTTTCTTCCACAGATTTTTCTTGGTTCGTGAATCTATGGCTCAAAGGAGGCAGAATCAAACATTTCATTTCGGGAAGGAGCGCTTACCAATGTAGGAGCGTTTTTTGAGGACATCTCATCAAGTCTTATGTACTGGATGTCAGTTTCTGAAATTAATTAAAAAAATGAAATCAGATTAGCTTTGTATTTTTCCTTTTGAACGTTTTTATGTGAGGGTGAGGGAACATCATGCTTCACCATGGAATAGACTAGCAAAGCCGGCTGAGAAATAAGTGTGAATTAAGCTTCTATCCTAAGATGCTTCTTCATCCATCTTTTTACAAAAAATTTTAGCAAATAACTATGCCTCCCTGTGAAGGAGAAGAGATCTGGATTGAGGTTTGGGTGCATTCTGTGTGAGCAAATCAGAACTGGGGGGAAAAAAATCTACTAGAACTTGATGTTTTGTATAAAAATATAGATGTTTGCTAAATGTTTCTAAGTCACTTGCGTGGATCTCAAATGGGTTCACAACACTAAAATAATAAATAGGGCATACTAATTTAATGTGAATAATCATTATTTAATCAGTGAACACATTTTACTGTGTATGTCATTTAGGTTCCCATTCTAAGCATTTATAAAATAGTTGCTAAAGCTATTTATTAATGCTGTGCTATGTTCCAGGCAATGGATGAGTATATATATATCACATACACTTTTCCCTACTTAGCCCTGGAAATCACCTCCTGTGGAGGTTTCATGATCACCCTGCTTTACAGGTGAGAGATTGGAGGTCAGAGAGATAAAGCCATTTCCCTGGGTTAATCAGGGAATCCAGTTCTCTACTTAAGGACTGTTACCTACAAACCTGCATTCCTAACGAAGTGTCTGCTCTTTGCGGAGTGATCATCCTTTCAGAGGCAATTGGGCATTTTGTCTTCATGAAATGGAAAAATATTTTTATAGTTTATAGAAAGATTTTAAGGAACCAGTCTTATTTTCATAAATGAGAGAGACAAAGAAGAAAAAAATTAGGTGTACAATTTTTAAACAGTCTCTCCTTCAGTGAACTAGTCAGCCAGCAAATATTTACTCAGCATCTACTTTGTACCAAGTCATGAATAAGTCAAATATGACTCATACCTTCACAGCAGCTTGCGAGCCTTTTAAAATTTATCATCATTTACCTGGTGGTAGAAACTGTGTAGCCTGGGGGACGAGAGACTGTAGGTAAGGTGAGGACTGTTAGTGGTGTAGTATGATAATGAAATCAGGAGCATAGGGCAAGAAAATCTCCTGAAATTTAAATCCTGTTTGTTTAAGATGCTTGATAATGAGTAAATGGCTTACTCTTGTAAAGATTCAGTTTCTTGACCTATAAAAATGGTAATAATAACCATTGCATTGGCTTCTTGCAAAAAGTCAGTGAGTTAGCACATTTAAAAGCACTTAGTAAGTTACAGGACACCTAGAAAATGCTCAATAAATATTTGTTGCTATAAAGAGAGTTAGCAAATATTAATAATAGGAGTGATATTCCACATAAAACAGTATCTCCAGTAAGATACATGTTGAATTGTGATAGGAAATTCTTTATAGTGCTTTGGATTTTCAGCAGGGTCAGACCTCCAAACTCGCATGTAGTCCAGGGCAGTGACTCGGAGCAATCCTGTGGTATTTTCTTTAACTTTGTTTTTTAATTAAACAAGCAAAAAAAAAAAAAAAAAAGCAAAACCCAAATGATACCATCTTCGTATTTTATTGTACCAAGTCCCAGTTCTTTGACTTACAGCCATTGGTTGGGCAATACTTATTAACATCTAGCTATGGGCTAAAATCCCTACAGAACACTGAGAATGGAATAACCAGTTG
>PVJH01014005.1:0-58250 GCA_004026705.1 Nesogale talazaci
GCAGTGTGACCCTGTCCTGTCGGGTCCCTATGAGTCCGCATCCACCCGAAGGCAGTGATGTCTGTGGCTAGAAGTGAGTTTGGGGATGGGTTGCCTCGCTTGTGATCATGAGGCGGGATTTGTGTAGGCTGCATCTTGCAGGAATCTCTTTTGTGAGGTGACCAGATGTCCTGCTTTTTAACAATTTGTCCTGTGTCCCACGGCATTTTAAAATTAAATAAATATATTGCAATACTATTTTTGCGTTCTATGAATGTTTTTGTTGCTTCCTAGAGACCAATTTTTTTTTGTTTTTTTATTTTTTGGGGGGGGGGGCATCACTGCTCTCCAGTGGTGGGAGTAGGAGTTCCAGCCCCACTGCTGGAATTGAACCTCTGTCCCATTGGGCCACAGTCCTGCGCACAACCACTGCACCACCGGGGCTCAGCCCTAGAGACTAAATTTTTAATCAAGAACCCCTCCCTCCTCCCGTGTCCGGCTTAAAATCTGGTCACTTTATAGTTTTGAGAGATGGAAGAGATCTAACAAACAAAGAAGCAGGGTTGGGGGAGCCAAACCATGTGGAGAGGCCAGGGCCTCGGGGCAGAGCTCAGGAGGGACAAGGACCTTTGGCAGAGCCTGTGAGCGGGCACTCTCAATGCAGACTCCCTGCCTCCTAAGCGGTCGGGGAGCAGCCATTCTGTTTGTTAAAGCCACCCACTCACAGTTTTTCATTGGATCATTAAGACGCTCTCTGATAGCTCTCCCAAGAGGAGGTTGTTCACCCACAAAGCCATGTTTCTCTGGTGAGGTGAGAGGTAAGAGAATGCACCTCCTTCCAGAAACAGCTGCGGAGTTCATGGTAGACTCGGCCGTGTTTGTTGACTACATTTGTTAATATAATTTTGTGCCCACAGAGCTTTCAAGATGTGGGCTTGAGGTAAAGCTGTCATTTGGCTTATTGTCACCGTAACGCCTAGGCACTCTCCATACAGAACCAAGCAGAATATTGATCAAACAAGCAGACTTGTTTCGAGTCTTCTGGGCCAGTGAGCGGAGGTGTTCTCTCCGGCCCCATTGACGAGTCAACATATCATTAAATGCCAGTCACCGGGCTGAGGTGCCCATTGCAATATTGACATGGCGATTCTAAAGTAGGAACACTCTAAAATTCTTTCACCAGGTGATTGTAGAGCAGGCGGTCAGCGGGGAACAGGCCAAGGGCTACCACCCTGACCTGCTTTTCAGTTTCGAGAGCCTGGTAGCCCAACAGAAGCCAGTCTCATGCCCACTTTGCTGCCGAGGGTCTATCAGCACGAGAAGCAGAGACCCGGTTCTCCAGAAGGCCTGTGTCCCAGGCTTCCCTGGAGGTATTGGAAGGGTGGGGACAATGCCAGATGCAATCCCTTGTCAGGGGACGCATACTCGAGTGGTGGTACTTTAGCATGGGTGGAGGAGATGACACTGCCTTTACCTCCACAAACATTGCTTTACCCTGAGGCTGGGCATGGCAGGTGTTCTTGAAAACGCTTCCCATCTCCCCTATAGAGCCACAGCTACCCCTTCCTGCTCCGCGTTTCCCACCCACGCTGCTGTTGTGCAGCCAGGCTGCCCGGTCAAGTGTGACTCCTAGCCGCGCAGTGAACAATGGAACGCAACGCTGCTCGGTCCCGCGCCATCTTCACAGCTGTCCTCATCTTGGCGCCCATTGTTGCAGCCACTGTGTCCATCCATCTCGCCCAGGCCCTTCCTTTTTTTTTTTTGGCTAACCCTCTACTTTACCAAGCATGATGCTCTTTTCCAGGGATTCGTCTCTCCTGACAACACGTCCAAAGTATGTGAGACGAACTTATGTGCCTAAAGTAATTTCTCTTTCTGGGAGACACACCTGGGCAAGGCTTTGAGGACATGCCTAATTTGGGGGCTTTCACAGCCTTATGGCCTCGCCACCCTCTGTCCGCATCCTTGTTTCTCTTTCTTCTTTGATCCCACTGTTAATTCCCAGCCTGCACTGCAGTTGGGCCATAGACGGCTTCCTGTCAACTTGAGCACACAGCTCAGAGAGGGACTGGGGGTAGCTTTTGCTGGGCGGTGTGACTTGGTGAACAAAGAATAGGTTGGAGTCCGGCCCTAGTTGCTCTTCAGTGGGTGCTCTTGTGCAGTGAACACCTTCTTTTTTCTTTTTTTTTTTAGGTGTATTTTATCTTTATTTTTAATACTTTAAATGGATCTTGTACAGCAGATTTGCCTAGCAACGTATCATTTGACTTCTTTTTTTTCCAATCATTTTATTGGGGGCTCATACATCGTTTTTCACAATATATAAATAAGCATACTTGTCAAGCACCCTCACATGTCCACTTCTATTATTGTTCTCCAATCGTCCACCTTTTTCCCTTTAGCCCCTAGTATCGGCTTATCCATTCCTTCCCCTCTTCCCCTGGTCGCTCCTCCCCTCCAACCCTCAATAGTTTATACATTGTTATTGTTTTGTCATATCGTACACTGCCCGACCTCTCCCCCAACCCCCTCCTTTGATGCCCGTCCTTCAAATAAGAGCTTGTGTATATATCCTTGCTGTTGGTTCCCACCCCCTTCCCTCCACCCTTCCAGTATCTCCACTCTAACCATTGGCCCGAAGGGGCCCATCCATCCTGGTTTCCCCATATCTCCAGCTCCCGTCTATGCCAGTGTGACTTCTCCAGTCCATCTCGATTTGCAAGGTGGAGTTGGGACCGTGATGGTTGGGGGCAGGGAGGAAGGCTTCAGGAGTGAACACCTTCGTAACGGAATGATCGCTTCCTGTTTTCTTATACTATAAGTGTCTGAACGCCCTGCAGGCATAATTTCTGGAGCAAGGGGAAGGATAAAATAGGTGAGTGAATGTAACAGATCCCGAGTAGGCCATTTCGCTACTTAGCTGAGAGATCACCACCTGTCCATTTGCCACTCTCTCTTACCACGATGTAAGGAGCTATGCCTCATGTTTCAAACCCTAGCCGACTCACCTACATTGGGCAGATTTTAGCAGAGCATCCAACTAAGAGTAGGAAGAAAGGCCTGCCTATCTACACACGAAGATGAGCCAATAAAAACTGTGTGAGACACAGGAGAATAGGGTCTGATCGTGTACTGGCAGGTGTACCCCCTAAGTTGGAAGGCAACAGCAGCAACAATTAGTACAAAAATAGCCATGATCTTGATGACGGATTACACAGAACCAGGCAATGTTTTGTTTTTAAGAAATATATTTTAGCTGAGCCCTGGTGGCATAGTGATTGTGTGCGGGACTGCGACCTACAGGGTTGGTGGTTCAAATCCAGCAGCAGCTCTCCAGGAGCAAGGCTGGGCTTCCTACTCCCACCAGGGCAGTGATGTAAAAAAAAAAAAAAGAAGAAATATACATTTATAGTAGATTTATATCATTATATATTTATCATTATATATTTATACCATATTGTATTTATGCAGGTAAGTCATTTATCTTTATGTATACACACACATATATGCATATATATAAAATCACTACATTGAATTGATTTTGACTCCTAGTGTCCCTTAGGACAGCATAGAACTGCCCCTGTGGGTTTCCCAGACCATAAAGCTTTAAAAAATTATAAATTGAGAGTTAGTGCAAATGTCATGCTTTGTTCTGTTATGCATAAGATCACCAGGAGTTTGAGCGCTCTTGATGATAACTGTGTTGGTTTGGGTAGACTAAAGAAACAAATTCATAGAGACACATATGTGTATAACAAAGAGGTTTAAATGCAAGAGCAATTGAACATTGAGAAAAACATCCCAACCCAGTCCAGTCCAAGGTCATAAGTTTAATATTAGCCCATATGTCTGATAACAATCTACAAGTCCTCTTCAGACTCACGCAACCCATGCACTGATATCAAATGCAGAATAACCAAAGCCAGGGGATAGAAAGTCTTTGGATCCATTAGTGCTAAAAGCATCTCTGCATCAGAGTGGATTCATTTGGCTTCTCCTCAGGGATGTCTTACAAAGAGCCAGCTTTGTCAGTCGGGTGTCGCCAGGGGAGTAAGAGAATGTCTCTTGCTTCCAAGAAGGAAGTATCCGACTTCCCAGAATTCTCAGAGAAAGCCATGCCCACACAGAGGTCTCATTGGCTATCTCCAGACTGACAGATTAGACTCCACCCCTGCACTCTTAATCCTCAAGTTGACACCAGATTAGGTAATTGCCACAAGGGGTGTTGGTATACAAGAGGTGGTGTTGATATACTATTGTCCCACATACCTGATGGGGTGGGTAAACTTGTTGAGCAGATGTAGGCTGAATGGAAAGTTCAGGCTTAGCCCTAGGCCTGGGCAGGAATTCAGACTGGACTTTGAGAAGCATGGAGGTGTGACAATTTTGGAGCAGGGGTGACGCGTTGATACTGTCAGATGGCAGTTCACAGAGAGATCAAACTCTGTCCCTAACTGATCAGAGCCATTGTTGTAGGAGGAAAGAGGAGGAAGAATGAGGAAGGTGAGGGGAATGAAAGAAAGGGACAAGGAGAAGAGGAGGGGTAAGAACGCAGTCCCTTTGCAGAGTCGGGGGTATTCAAGCCAAGCTATTAAGCAGACTCGACCTCATGGCCACATCCAGGGGTGCAGAACGGATGTGCTCTGATGGCTGGCGTGTGGCAGCCGGGAGCATGGGGTTAGCAGTAGGGAAAGTGAGGGCTTCCCCCTAATTCTTGTGTTAAGCACTTGTGTGGATATGAGTGTTTTTTGCTAAATAAACCATGTGACACAGTTGCAGAAACTGAGGTGAAGGATGCCAAAGAAGCAGATGTTGCATTTGAGGCAGGACACGAAGTGATGGGCAGGAAAGAAGGACATCACTAAAAGGTAAGGGTTTTCTCCCCATGTTGTCTAACATTGTAGCCCCTGCCCTTACAACAGAGGGCCTCGATAAGGTGCTCTGTGGGTGCTTGTGGAATGGGTCTGTAACTCAGATGGGGGAGGGCCTCCATGGAAGGTCTTGATTGGGGGCTTGTATCCACCTTGATGGTGCTCTCAGGACTTTGCCACGCCCCCTGACCCAGAGCCAACTCCACCGTCCATCCAAGAGCTTGACACATCGCAGGTGTTCAATAAATGTTTATGCATAATGAATAGATATTTAGCTCAAGATCTCAAGAGGAGTTGGGAAATAATAATGACATCAGGGATCAGAAACCTAAATATTTCCTTATTCCCGCCAGCCAGCCACGACTTCTCAACTCCACCATTAACTGAATGGCTCCTTTCTGCTTCTCGCTTTGCGCTGCCCCCTCCCCCTTGAGCACAACAAAAGCCTGATCTTTTGCCCAGTGGTGACAGTCAATTTATTGGTCTCCAAGCTCCTCTTTGTTCACCCTGCCACAAACAGATCTGAAGCACAGGCCAGGTCTGGGCCAGAAATAGAGACAAATGAGGAGGTCTACAGTGCGAAAAAGAGGCTGCAGGGGAGGCCCTGGGAAACACTGACAGTTGAACAGGAGCAGAAAGAGAAGTTCCCTGAAGAGACCAGGGAACTTACACACCCAGCGTGCAGCAAGCTTCCTGTGTTTGCACCATCACTGCAGCTTAGGTCAATGGCATAAAGCCAGGGACAAAATAAGCACTCAATAAATATTGTATCACGTGAAAGAAGTCCTGCCATTCTCTTTGAAGTAGGCCCTCTGGAATTCACACAGTCGCTTAGGATCCTAGAACATGGCGTGATCTTCTTCATTTTTATCTGCCCACCTTCCCATCCACCCATCCACTTACCAACGCCACATCACACCCCTTTTCCATTCTGGACCCCGAGCAACACAAATCAGAGTTGCTGCCTTCCTGGGGCATCTGGACTGCGTGAAGGTAAAGACCTGACAAAGTGCCTTCAGTGGATCCTCTTCTATCTTGTGACCAATCGTCTGCTTGTCTATCGGCGCAGCTCCATGACCACATCTCCCTGAAAGTCTTCCCAATACCTATGGGCCGAACCAGCCACTTCTCTCAGTATTCCTACAGCCCCAAATCCATTCTTTTATGATCCCACTTTTCACACTGGAGTGCTTCTTTGAGCCTGGCACTAGTTACTTACTTATGGCTGTGTAACAAAACACACCCAACGTAAGAGCAAATACTTGTGATCTCACAGTTTTTAGTGGCCAGAAACCCAGGGATGGCTTTATGTGGCTCAGGGCTCAGAGTCTCTCCTGAGATTTCAGACAAGATGTCATTTGGGCTGCAGACTCCTGGGGGGTCCCTTGCAAGGTTGGTGGCCCCAGTTCCTCAGTGGCCGTTGGCAGGAAGGCCAGCACCGCGCCATGTGGACCTCTCCCTGGGGCTGCTTGAGCATCCTCACAACACGGCCGCTCCCTTCACCGAGAGCTAGCTGTGAACGGAGAGACCGCAGAGTCAGGTGCATGTCTTTTATGTCCTACTCTCAGAATTCACATCCTTCACTTCTACCACATGGCATTCATTAGAAGCATGCCACCCATAGTGGTTGAGTGCGGGACTGCAGCCCACTGGGTTGGCGGTTCCAATCCAGCAGCAGCTCTCTAGGATCAAGGCTGAGCCTCCCACTCCCACCACAGGGCAGTGATGCCCCCCCCCCAAAAGAAGCATGCCACCAAGTACTACTTAAGAGTTGTCATTAAATCGATTCTGACGCCCTGTGTTGCTAAGTAGGACCATGTCTACAGAGGGTTCGTGGCTGCGATTATTTTCAGAAGCAGAGCACCAGGTCTCAATGTGTGCTGAATAAAATAAGAAAGGGAGGGAGGGAGGGAGGAAGGAAGGGAGGGGGATGGATGAGTGCACAAGTCAGGAAATTTCGGGTTTCCAAATGTCTAGGCTAGACCTCTCTTTTGTTCTAGAATATTCTGGTGAGTGAGCTCTGGGGAGCACAGACTTTCTTCATTTTGAAACCATTCCCTAAGAGATGGTCTTGGTGGTCAGAGGTCACATCTTACAAGGGACTGGTAGAGACAAACCTTAGCCTCCAAGACAGACACGTGATTAGATGCTGAAATGCATAACACGAGCAGCTGTGTACGCCTGAGCTAGATCCTGGACTGGAGATAACAATGGCCGAGGTGGCGATGGGGCAGCCTCATGCAGTAGTCTCCTCTTCTCTGCCTGAGAGAAACAGGGCATGAAATCAATCCTTACCATTGACTTGCTCCCCCAGCTCAGTTCTCGTCAGCATCCCTGGAGTGCTCTCTAAGGGAAAACATCATGGATCTATTGCAGCAGCTACATAATCTCCTGTCAACTTGCAAAGGGGTGGTGTCTAGCCTGTCAATCAGCCTGCAACTTGATGAGCTCATTTGGAGGATCCAAGGAGATAGATAGCTCATCGGAGGCCAGAAGCACATGCTCTCTGCTGCTCCTTTCTGCTGACAAGCCACATGGAGCTTCACTGATGAAGCCAGAGCTGAAGGAGCCACATAGAAGCCCACGCCCACACTGCGATGCTTCCGCCACCACTGGATCCACAATACTTTCCACCCAAGAGCCTGTGATCTTCCTGCATTTGGCATCATCGAATGAGTCCGAAGAGAAATGTAATAGCTGATATCAGACATAGGGGCTAATATTGAACTTATGGGCTTGATCTGGACTGGGCTGAGATGTTTTCTTAATATTCATGCTCTTTATACAATGCTCTTTATACAAAGCTCTTTCTTATACACATATGAGTGTCTCTGAATCTGTTTTTCTAGTCCACCCGGACTAACACACTCATTCTCCCTCCCATTGTCAATCACTCCCACAGGCTCAACAGACAAGAGGAACCACTGCAGGCCAGGCACCGTAGCTCTGTCCCCCTTCCACGTCACTGGATCCCACCCTTCCACAAAGCTCTAAAAGATAAGGATCAGCATCCCCACTGGTCACAGGAGGAAACCGTCTCAGGAAGATTGGGTGGCATGCCTGAAGCAACACGACAAAATGCAAAGTCAGATAGATGTCAACGATCGATTCTCAAGCCCTGCACACTTAATTATTATTCTGTCTGCCTGAGGAGCATTTCTCTGCTGGCTGAGCTCTGCCAAGGTGTGATGTCATCCTCATGATTGTAAGAAGTAGCCTGTAAGAGGCTTTCCTTGGTACCCATCAGACATTTCTGGAAAATGCAGTCTGCCACGATGCTTAAAGTTAACCTCAGGCAAGCCTAAGTCTGGTTTTTAAAATATGGCTGCAAGAGCGTCTTCCATCTTACCAAGTGACTTTGATCATTGTCCTCAAGGTGGGATTTATGTTCTTGACATCAGACTGGCTTTTGTGAGTGTTTCAATCGTTGGATATGGAAGACATGAATAGATGTGATTTCCAAGCTTTAGTCCTAAAATGTATGACAGCTTCTGCTTTGTTTATTGGCAAACTCATGCTTGAGTCTTCAGGTGCCTTGAGACCACTATGCTGGGAGGAAGCACGATGTAGCCCATGCGAAGACACCACATGGCAAGGTCTTGAGAGTTCATGAAAAGCAAGAGGTGCCTGGCCAAGCCCCACCTCCCACCAACTCCAGCCACTCTCTGAATGCAATGAGAGACAGGATCGCCCAGCAAAGCCCTTCCTCAAATATCGCCCCACAGAAACTCTGGAAGATAATAAAATGATAGTTGTTATTTTAAGCCAGGAAATCTTGGGTATGATCTGTTAGAAGACATCAGATAAGTGAAATAAACACTCACTCATATGCCTTCCAAGGGGCACCTGGTTAGGTAGTGCTCGGTTTCTACTCCTGGGCTACCATCTTGTTTCCTGGCTCAATTTCGAGCCTTGGTACTAAGTCCTGGGGCCTGACGCCTACACCGCCCTTGGGTTGAAGCTGCTTCGGCCTGCGCCAGAGTAATATGGGCCTGGGCATGACCAGGGGGTTCTGACTCGTAGCACCTCCTGTGAGAGGACAGTTGCCCACAGGGTTGACTGCCATCTTTCAGGGGGCAGATGGTGAGGTCTTTCTCCTGAGGCATGCCTGAGGGATCTGAACTGCCAACTTCTCAATTAGCATCCAAACACTTAACTCTAGCCCCCCCCTCCCCATCTGCTTAACTAAAGATGGTGAAGAACCATGGACTGGGGGCAAAGATTAGAAATGATGGGGGAAATGAGGCCCCGTGCAAATCCCAGGGGAGATTTTACAGAACAGGGAGACGCATCCAGAGGTTAAGCAGCTAGCCCCAGGTTCCCATCTGGATAAACTAAACAATCAGACTTGCCACCATTGAGCACAATATATACCGTCTCATACCATATATCCCCTATAGAGCAGGATAAAACAGCCCCGGTGAGTTTCTGAGGCTTTCACCCCCAGAGCGGCCAGTGGTTTTGAACCGCTGACCTTCCAGCTCACAGCCCAGTGCATAACCACGATCCCATCTGGACACTGATTTGTAAAAGGCCAGCTTCACTTTTGGCAACTGCCTGCCTGAGGTCATTCCAGTGGCGTCACAGGGAAGACATGCTGCCCCTCCTCTGACCCCCATTCCTTCCCTCAGATTACCTAGCTCAACACCTCTGATTCAAAAACCAAACAAAACCCCGCCACCATGGAATCGCTTCCAACCCTCAGGGACCCTACCCAGGCTTTCGGAGGCTGAAAATCGTCCTAGCCCCAGACAGCCTCATGCTTCTCCTGGGAATAGCTGGTCGGGACCTGGCAACACCACGGAACCTCCTTCAATGCCTCAGAAGAGCTTCACAATTAGAAATCCAGTCCTTAGACTGGAGCCTTCTTGCCTCCTGGGAAATAGAAATATCTCTGGCTTGATCAAAGCCAGGGAGAATAAGTCTATAAAGCCTGGGGGTGAGGGTGGGGGGAAGTGCTGCTTGACAGGGGGCCACTTAGAGTAGATCAAAGGAGGGAGCAGAAAAGATGGCGGCTGGGAATGAAGAGAAGTAACTGCCAAGAAGCAGAGACAGCCGGAAGAGCTGATGCCCCGCCCCTCACAGGTCTTGGGGGTGCCTGGCACCCACTCAGCACTGAAGACTCCGCTTCTTGCTCCACTCAGGCTCCCTGAAGGGTGCAACCAGATAAGGCACTCCAATGGGAAGGCAGAGGATGGAGCCTCAAATATATCCAGCAGGGTCATGGAAGAAAGCTCTGGCAATGTACTGGATGAAAACCCGCCGTGGCCGACCATACGGACCGCATGCAGTTCTACTTTGAAACACACAGGGTCATGGTGTGTCAACAGGGGCTGGATGGCAGTTGGCAGTGAGGTAGTTCCCCTGTTTGCCAAGGGGCACGTGACAAGGTTGTGCAACCCCAGGGGCCGTAGATACCCAGAAGGACCCAGATGAAAGAGCCGAATACCTTTCATTTCACAGACCCACTCGAAGCTGCCCTCATGCGAGGTCACCTGGCAGAGGCCACCTGGCAGATTGGGAAATGCATAGGTTTGTCATGCCAACAAACTAGCTCAGTTCAGACTCAGCCCTGCTTCTCCCTAGCTGTGTGGCCACGTGGGTGTCCTACCCTCTCTGAGCCAGCGTCTCCCCATCCATACAGGGAGGATCCTCATCCTTAACCCAGAGACCCGCTTTGAGCACCGTCAAGACAAGGTGCGGTGCAACGTGTCTACAGCAGCGCTGAGGACAACGTAGGTGCTCAGAGGTCCCTGCACCTCCCCTGGGCTCAGTCCACCTGCTTACCGTGAGAGCAACCCTGGGGTTTTCCTGGAACAGGCCTGACTGCGATTCCCTTGAAGCAAAGGCTAAGTGGATAAGGAGGGACTTCTGGGGACCTACCAGGCCTGTCGCTTTTGTGTGTTCACAGCCAGCCCTCCCTCCGTTTCAGGGAGACGCAGAGCCAAGCAGACACCAGCAGCTCTCTTTTGCTTCTCCAGACGGAATGTGATTTTATTATGAGCAGAACAACGAGCTCGGTTCTTCCCACCTCCTTGCATACGAAAGAAGATGAATTAGCCAAGGAGAAATTCTGCTGAAGCTGCAGTGAATGCTTGTGATCGGGGTCCTTCCTTTGCTGCAGCTTCTTTGTGACTGTGAGAGGCTGGGGGCCTCGCTCGAGGCTGGGTCCCCACCGACAGGTCACCCCGAGTCCACAGCACAGGAGCCCCAAGCCCAATCTCAGCAGCTGGGCAGGTCAGATGCATTTCAAGTGACCCGGGCCTGGATGGAGTCCCTACCTCTGCACCCTCGTCTCCACTGCCATCTCGTCCATTTCAGTGCACAGCGACTCTGTCTTGGGGTTTGTTCTAAGACTGTAACCCTGTACAGGAACAGAAAGCCTTGGATTTCTCCTGAGAAGCAGCTGGTAGATTCTGGCTGCAGACCTTGTGGTTAACACCCTAACACTTCCCTGATAGGGTCACCAGCACCCCGGGGGTGCAAATGGTTAGCAGACTCACCTGGTTTGAGTCTCTCCAGAAGCTCTAAAGAAGAAAGACGTGGTAATGGGGTTCCCCAGTCAGTCTGTGGAACACAGTTCTCCTCTGACACCCATGGGGTCACCATGAGTTAGCTGGACATGTCTGGACATCTCTGGACACGCTTCCTCCTGTGTAACTCGTTCTGACTTGTGTCTTCCTGGGAGGACTGGGAGAGGCCCAGCGCCACTCACAGCGGCTCAGAGCCAGTCCGGAGAGTCTGCGGAGAGCCGGGCAGTGTCAGGCTCAGAAGATGTGTTAGTCTGGGTAGACTAGAGAAATCCATAGATATGCATGTGGATATAAGGGAATGGTTTATATACAAAAGGAATGGAACACTGAGAAAGCATCCCAACCCAGCCCAGTTCAAAGTCATAAGTCTGATATTAGCCCATATGTGTGATACCAGTCTACAATGTCTCCTTCCGACTCATGAAGTCACAGACCAGTGGGTGCAGAGTCCCAGCGCTGCTAGGGGTTCCCGCATGGCTCCTCATTTCCACGGCTCAGGGTCCATCAACAGTATCCAGTGGTGGTAGAAGCAACTCAGTGCTGGCAGGGCTCTCCACATGGCTTCTCCAGCTTCAGAGGTCTAGTTCCATCAGGACAAGGCCGTGTGGCTTCTCCTCTGGCTCCTGCAGCTCCTTGGACACTGCCATCTTGTCTTGTCCATAGTTCATTGCCTCTAAGACTAACTCCCAACAACTAGGGAGATAGCTTCTCATCTCCATTAGGGAAATATTGCGAGATTTCCCAGAAGTCTCCAGAGAAAGCTATGCTCACACAGAGGCCTCATTTGGCTACTCTATGGCTATCTCCAGATTAATAGGCCAGACTCCACCCCTACATCTCAATCATGAAATTAATATAAGCACATGACCACCACAGAAGGTCTGGTCTCCAAGCCACAGAACCATAAAGCATCCTCTGCCATCAAGGATTGGACACCTTGGGGTGCCTCTGGAAAATCAGGGTGCCTGCAGACGGCTTCTCAGAATACTGTCTGAAATGAAGTAAGGAACCAAAGGGAACCAATTCGATGGTAACAATTTGGGCCTCCAGGTCACCTCCAGGGGCCCTCCATGGTGGTGGTGGTGCTGTGGGGTAAGCATGGGCTGCTCAGCATAAGCTGGGAGCTTCAAGCCCACCAGCTGCTGGGAAAGACCAGGCTTCTCTGGGGCATATTAGGAGCCCTCCGTCGGGTGCACAGGATGCCTATGGGTTTGGTAAGGCACCCATAGGAGCATCCTGGTGGTGCCACAGGCTAAGCTTTGGGCTGCTAAGGGAAAGAGTCTGCAATACTGAACCAGTCTTTCCGTGTAAAGACTTACAACCTTGGAATCTGAAGGAGCAGTTCTATTTCTGTCCCACGGGGTCACTGTGAGATGGGGTTGACTCCACGACTGGAGGTTAGCTTTGGCTTTGAAGACAAGCATGGAGGATTGCATTGGCGCTGGACAGGAGGCAGCCTGACTGGTCTTTTTCCAGTGCAGTGGGATTTTCTGTTGGCCATTGAGTGATGAATGGCTGTGCCACCAGGACTCTTTAAAGAAGAGATGGAGGCAGATCTGAATGGTGTGTGTGTGTGATGTCAGGAGACTGTGCCTGCGGGACGGGCTGCTGAGGATGAACACTCAGAGGCAGAGGGGGGAAAGGGGTGCCAGGCACAGGGAGCATCCAAGGTGGCCAGGTGCATCACAGGTCTGCAATTCAGCTGCAGACCACAGGGAAATATGGAGCACCTAGTCCCTCTCCTCATCCTATGGTCCTAAGTGGTAGAGCTGGGCTGTGAATTCATCTTTTCCCCAGCCAGGCCACCAGCAATAGAAGTGGGCTTGCTGCCCTGGCACTGAGAGGCCAGTCACAAAGGACTTTCAGAAAGCACGTGGGGTGAAGGCTCTGAGAAGTGGGGGGCTTACCTCAGCTCTGCACCCTGCTCCCCAGCACCCTCCCGCTCCCACCCCCTATCCCCTAATCAGCCATGCGGGCATTCTGCTGCACAGAGGGTCAAGTCATCCAACATCCAACAGCTGCCAGTGACTCTCGGTGGATTTTGTCCACCAGCCGCTGCCCTATTGCTCTGTTGGAACAAGTTTCTGGCAGAACTCTCAGAAAGGGAAAGTTTAATTCAGCAGCAAATCCCTCAGCAAGTCAGCCTTGGCCTGTGATGTTGGGCCCTAGGGGAGGCGGAAGGTGGTGCACCGGGTAAACCATGCCCAGCCGCCAACGGATAGAGCAATAGATTGTCTTTGAGGCACACCCAGCAGAGAGGCCTGCTCTTACATAGAGACCAGGGTCTGGGCCAGATTAGGCTGGCTTTACACAAGGGTCACCTGAGAGGGTTGCCAGTTGCGTGTTGCTCACGCGTTGGGCTGTTAACTGCAAGGCCAGCCATTAAAAACCACCAGTGACTCCTCCAGAGGAAAATGGGGCTTTTGACTTCACTGAGGAGAAGTCACAGGCATTGGGGGGGGTGGGGAGGTGGAGGGGACACGGCGGGGCTGGGGCAACAATTCTACCCTGTCCTGTAGGGCCGTAGTGAGTGGGAATTGATGGAGGACAGTGAGTTTCTGTTGTCCTTGTTTTGGGTTGTTGTTTGGTTTTAAGAGGAGTCTGAGGAGAAGGGAAAAAGGGACTTTGTACTCCTGTGGAGAGTTACAGGCTCAGGAAACTCACGGGCATGAGCCACACTGTCCCAGCAGGTCCCGCGGTGGCAGTGAGGTGGGCTTTGGGTCTGAGAGCCCTGGTGCACTCACTCACTGGTCTGGTGAGCGGGTGGGGGTGTCAGGTAGATGGAGTTCCCGAGGCTGGGTGGGGAATCCATCCCAGCAGGTGGCAATCAATGGTTCTGACATGATGGTCAATAGGGAAGGGGGGCTTTGCTGTTGTTAGGGACGGAAGACTTGCTTCTGACTCCCAGGGACCCGAAACCCTGTCCTGTCTGTGCTCACTTGTGTGTGAGCCCATCGTCACGGCGCATCTACTCCTGTAATGAGTTAAAGTCTCAGAGTCCCACAGGGGGCTATGAGTCAGAATTGATTCAATAGCAGTGTTTTGAGATATTTAAATGGTACCTATTTTTTCCCCTAAATATGCCTCCATCCGTTCCCCATCCTCTGTATTATTATCATACCAAGTATATGTTAAAAGCCCAGCAACAGGGTAATAATGACTGCTGTGTGCCATTGTCTTTTAGATCAGACCAGAATTACAAGCAAAAATAGCCTGGTCTCTACCTGAGGGCATCCTTTTTAGATGCCTATCCAGATCCCTTGATGTGGCTGTCACTTCTTCTGGGGGGTGATAGAGACCACCGCATGTCCCTTCAGTCCAAGGATTCACTTTACGATTCCTGTGATTGCTGTTGACACGCACATCACAAAGCCGATGCCAGCTCAACAGCTCCCACCTGTGCAGATCAGGAACACTGAGGACCTGCTTCAACCACCCCCCTTGTTCTAAGCACTTGTTTGCAGTGATTGTTCATCATACAGGCTGTTCAGCGATGGAACCCGCTGAGCCTCCGTGTCCCCTCCCATGTCTGAAGCAGAGTCAAGCGCTACAGAATCCAGTGTGTAATGCTTTCCAACCTTGGGCACTCATCTGCCAGCATTATATCTCACAATGCTCTTAGGGTAATTTCTTGAAGGAGATCACCAGGCCTTTCTTCCTACTCTATCTTAGTCTGAGAGCTCTGCTGAAACCAATCCATCTCGAGTGATTACTGGTATTTGAGTTATCAGAGGTATAATTTTTGACACCATAAACATGCTCCCTTTACCCCCCCCCCCCAATTAAAGCAATAATCTTATTGGGGGATCTTCAAGCTCCCCTCACAATCCACACATCCATCCGTTATGTCAAACATATTTGTACATGTTTTCATGATCATTTTCAGCCTGCCCACAAATATATTGCCATCTAGTAGCTGTCACTCACAGTGACCTTGTAGGACAGAGTGGAACTGCTCCTTGAGATTTCTGAGGCTAAGTCTTCACAGCAACAGGAAGCCTCATCTTTCTCCCATGGAGAGGCTCGTGGATTGGAACTGCCAACCTTGTGGTGAGCAACCTAACACATAAACCACTACGCCATCAGGGCTTTTCTAGTATCATTGCAAACAACAACAACAACACACACACACACACACACACACACACACACACTGCCATTGAGTTTATGTTGACTCACAGCAAACTTATAGGACCAGATAGCACCGCCCCTGTGAATGTCCGAGACTGTAACTCTACGGGAGTGAAGCCCACATCGTAGCAACACTCCGATCACCACAGGACGACAGACTGACACTTTGGTGGTGGCACAAGTGTTAGAAAATAAAACATGAGGAATCAAATTATAAAGCGTGAATGTTATTGAAGCCGGCGGCTTCTAGGAGTCAGCTTCTGCGGGGAGAGGAGCCAGGGTGCAGGCGGCCTGGCCGGCACAGAAGATGGCCAACTTCACCTTCAGCATCAGCAGCCCGACTGGACTTCTGCCCATGGTGCGGGCCGATCTCTCCAAGCAGTTAAGGGGAAGGGCCAGCAGTCTGCAGACCCTGGAGACCCCAAAGAGTTCCCAGGACCATGTGGTCGATGGATGCTTTTCAGTCTTCATGTGCAAAAGAAGATAAGGATGCATGCTGGCAAAAGGGCCTGGGTGTCGGGGAAAGGCCACCTGAGGGTGCTTTCATCAGGTGGGTGTAACACCCAGCACATCATTTTATTTCTCAGAGTCTGATCTCTTCTTCCCTTATGAAGTGAAGAAGATGACGCTGACCTCACCTGCTGGTTATGAAGATTAAACAGATGATATAAGTTACCCAAGGCAGTGCTTGACAAACTGTAGGTGGTCACGGAACATAGACTCACCTCCCATTTTCTCTTTCAGGAGAATTTCTGGAGCCGGCATAAATTGTTTGACACTTTATGGAAATTTATATGAAGTGACATTCAATGGAATCGCTCATCTGTATGATCCCTTTAATTCTACCGGCAGCTTCAATAAAATTGAAATTTAAATCGTAAGTTTTATTTAATGAGGCAACTTAGATGTCAGAGAAAAAAAAAGAAAGAGAGACTGAGGGCAAAAAATTATTTGAAGAGTGAAAAGAGTGTGTTAATAGACTCTTATTCTTTGAGAGAGAGGGGGGAAAAGGGTCAAATTTTAATCCAAAGATTTAAATTCTTACTGGTGAAAGAATAAATCACCTCAAAGTGGGGTCTGCCAATCCTTATTAAAACTCTTTCGGTTAGGATTTTTTATCCTTCACTATTTTTCAAGTGTCCTTTTACATTTCCCCAGTCGGTCATTTGCTTACTGTGTGAGTACACGGAAAGCTATGCCCACGGATTGGTGCTACAGAGCAGAACCATTAGCCCTTATCTGAAAAAATCATTTGGGCTTCAGATCTAAGTACTCAAGGAAAAGGATGCCTCTCTCTATACAAAACCCTCCTCAAACTGACAATGGATGCAATATATTTAAAATACTGTAAAAAAGTACAAAACTGACACAGTAAGAATTGTCTCAAATGTCACCACCCAATAATAGCTAAATGTTATTAGTTTGCAAAGGTTTCTTATATATTGGGGAATAGTAACCTTATGCAGTTTATATATGCATTTATAATTTGTCCTCTATCATTCAACCTTTTAAATTATATGTATCTTTCTGGTAAGAAACTTTTAATTTTTATATTGCCCAACCTACCAAAATTTTATAATCTGAATTTCCTAATAGCTATGTAACTTATAGAAGTCTCTCCATCTGCAAATGATGAACATTTTTCCTAGCTGTGGGATCATGTGTTTATGTTAATTTCATGATTGAGATGTAGGGGTAGACTCTAGTTTGTTAATCTGGACATAGCCATTGAGTAGCCAATGAGGCCTCTGTGTGGGCATGGCTTTCTCCTGAGACTTCTGGGAAATCTCGTGATATTTCCCTGATGGAGATGAGAAACTATCTCCCCAGCTGTTAGTTTCAGAGATGATGAGTTATGGACAAGACAACATGGCAGTGTCTGAGGAGCTGAAGGAGCCAGAGGAGGAGCCACACGGTCTTACCCTGATGGAACCAGACCTCTGAAGCTGGCGAAGCCACGTGGAGAGCCCTGCCAGTGATGAGTTGCTTCTACCACCACTGGATGCTATTGATGGACCCTGAGCCCAGGAAACTGGGAGCCATGAGGAGACCCCCAGTGCCAGGATTCTGCACCCACTGGCTTGTGATTTTGTGAGTTGGAAGGAGACATTATAGACTGGTGTTGTCAGACATATGAGCTAATATTGTACTTATGGCTTTGTACTGGACTGGGTTGGGATGCTTTCTCAATGTCCCATTTCTCGTGTATATAAACCTTTTCCTTATATCCATATGAGTGTCCATGGATTTGTTTCTCTAGTCCACCCAGACTAACACACTAGCTTATATGACTTTTATGGCTTCATGTTTATACATGAATTTTTTATGAACTTCCTAGACTTTATTTGGATATTCATAAAGAACAGGGAGATCCCAACTTACTTTTCCCTAGCTTGTGCTTTCATCACCCTTTATTGAATAATCTGTCTTTTTACTATTGATCTGATTTTTTACTCTTACAATGGACTTGATCCTCTTATGTACATATTTGGAACAATGTGTGGATACTTCAACTGTTTTACTGATGGGAGTTTTTGAAGATATCTTAATATCTGGCAAGTCATTTTTGCATACTCTGAAATGGAGGAGAGAATTGATATCTCGTATGAGCAAACTGGTTTACAAAATATTTTAAAAATCACGTGTATGTAGGAAAGAAGAAATGAAAGGGGAAAAGAACAGAGGAAGCATGATGAGAGAGAGAAGAAAATGAATCAGAAAAGGGAAGAGGTTCCTTGTTCTCTGACTAAAGCCGTGAGTGTAGAAAGGACTGCCTTTCACTCTACTCTATCAGAATCACTAGCTAAAACTGGCTGAGGCATAATCAAAACAGAAGAGAAGAAAGACAAAGGCCCTTTAGTTGCAATAGAATGTGGAAGAGTTGGCACAATTCCTCGATGGAGAAAATTGTCCTTTCTTAAGATCTCTCTTGAGTGTGAGTGTGTGTTTGTGTGTGTTTAATTACACCACAAAGGGAAGTCATTTGGGAGGTCAGTCTCTTCCCAGGGGTAACATGTCTGGGACTGCCTGGAACAATTGCAGTTTCTTTTACTCCTCACCCAGCCTGGAGTGTTTAGACTGAAATATCATTCCTTATCCAATTGAGTGGGTAGACACTCACTGTGCTGCCAGGCACAGGCCGACACCCTCACCCCCAGCAAATGCCAGGAAGAACCACACTTGCCCGAGTTCCTGAAGGCTAACTCTGTGCAGCTCTGCGAGGATGCGAGTGGTGGGTGTGACTATTCTGTTCTATTAGTATGGCATAGCAGAAGTTTGGACTCTGTGTTAGAAAAATTTACTCAGCAAGCGAACTCACAAGTTCACTCTGGAATATTAGCTTGTCTTCTGAAATACTGAACATTTACTTCTAACTCTTTGTGTGCAATGGAAAGACTTCATAGGAGGGGCTTGGACATAGGGTCTTGATTCTCCGACAAGGATTAAGAGTAAGATGTGCTTTCTTTGATAAAAAGAATACCTGATTTGGATTCAAAAGACCTGAATGTGTGACTCAGCTGCCCTACTAAATATGACCTTGGAAAAGTCAAGCATTTCTGTTTCTTTATCAAAGGAAACACAAACAGGAGCTTTCCCTCCTGCTTAGCAAAGTCAGATAAAAATCCTTCATTCAATGAACTTTATTGCATACCCACCATGTGCTCATCACAATGTTAGAGACTGAGGTGGGGGTGGGGGGATTGCTGTCACTCCATTCCATGGAGTCTGCTCTGATTCCCAGTGGCCCGATGGATAACTGAATGAAACAACGCCTAGTTCTATGTCAGACTCACCATCATCGTCATGTTAGAGACCATCACGGCAACACAGTGTTAATCTATCTCATTGAGGGTCCTCCTTATTTCACCAAGAATTACATCCTTCACCAGAGATTGGTCTCTCCTGAAGACATGACCCAAGTTCCAGCGATGAAGATTTATCCCCATAACTTCCTGGGAGCAGTCGGGCCGGTCTTCTTCCAAGACAAATGTGTTTCCTCACTTGCCAGCAGCATAATACAAAGGCACCAACTCCTCTTTGGTCCTCCGTATTCATTGATCAATTTCCACATGCACGTGAGGTGACCAAGATTACCATGAGTTGAGTCAAATGCAGCTTCATCTTCAAAATGACATCTTTGACTTTTATCACTTCAAGAGTCGTTGGCTCTGCCTAATGTGATATGTTGTTGGATTTCTTGACTGCTCTATCATGGGTGTTGATTGTGGATCCAAGTAAAATGAAAATTTTGACCATAGCACTTCTTTTTTTCTGTTTGTCCTGCTGCTCTTCGTGATCCAGTTAGGAGGATTTTTGTTTCACTGTGGGTGGAGATGTATCCGTACTGAAGCCTATAGTCTTCCATCTCCATCAGCAAATGTACCTGATGCTCTTTACTTTCAGCCAGCAAGGCCGTGTCAGCTACATAGTATAGACTGCTAGTGAACTTTCCTCCAATCCTGATGTTGCCCACCTCCTCAGATTACTTGCTCAGCATACAGATTTAATATGTACAGAGAAAAGACGAAAGCAAAGGCACATCTCTCCTGATCTCTTGTTCTGCCGGGATGGCTGCCTCTTTGTCGATGTATAGATTCTGTATGAGTACAATTAAGTGGTGGAGGCCCCATTCTTCTCAGGCCTGCTAACAGTTGGTTACCATTCACAGAGATGAATGTTGTGCATAATCCATTATACATAGGTAGACATCTTTCTGATTTTTCTCTGGATGAATCTTAACCAAGAGCCACCTGACATTTGCAATTATAGCTATTGTTTCATGCCCTCTTTTGCATCTGGTTTGAGTTCCTGGCAGATATGTGACAGCCACCCTTTTTGAATTCTCTTCAGCAAAATTTTAGTTGCAAACAAAAAAACAAACTCACTACCATAGAGTTGATACCAACTCATAGAGACCCAGTAGGACAGACTAGAACGGTCCCTGTGGGTCTTTGAGACTATACCTCTTTAAAGGAGTAGAAAGCCTCATTTTTTTCCCATGGAGTGGGGGTGGTTTTGAACTGCTCATCTTGCAGTTAGCAGCCCAACGTGTAACCGCGACCTCACCAGGGCTCCTAATTTTAGTTGCATGTGACATTCATGATGCTAGATTACCATTGTATTTAATAAAGAAGTAGATATTTTTAAAAGGGTATGCATTTAAAAATGTACATCAACATTCTTAGGAATATGATGGAGACCCTCGGGGGTCCAAATAATGAATGCACTCAGATTTTAACTGAAAGGATTGTGGCTCAAATCCTCCCAGAGGTATCTCAGAAGAAAGCCCTGGTGATCAGCCTCTGGGAAATCAACCATCAAAACATCGGAGGCTGTTTTACTCCGATGCACTCAGTTTGCCCTGAATTGGAATGCTTTTGATGGCAGCCAGTCTGGCGGTACTGACATCTGAAACGCCGATTCTGACCCTCAGTCTTTCTTGCCATAGTTTAGCTGTTTTTGTTTTTGGAAACAGATTGAGGAAAGTAAAGAGAGAAACCTTTCAGCAGGAGTGGGCAGCCCCTTCGTCTACGCTCTGCTAGTCTCCAACAACCCACACATGCGCGTCTTCTCTTGGGCAGCCAAGCCCACGGTTGGACTGGCATGCCCCTGGAAACGGAGGGCATTTTCCCACGAGCGTTTTGAACCAGACCGGGGAGTCTAGCTGCACCGGAGGAAGAACGTGTCGGGTGTAATTGATAAAGGGGATGGCAAGGATGGCACTGGCAGTGGGACCACAAGCTCAGCATCCATTTTCCGCGGCGAGCTGGCACGCACTCAGAGGAGCTGGCTTGGAGCCTGCTTCCAGCTCGTTTCGCGCCTCTTCGCTGACAGCAGAGTCCAGCAGGGGCACCGGGCACAATGCAGGACACCCCCCCGCCCAAACTCCCGTTCCCAGTCAGTGCACACTGGCCGGAGCCAGCCTTCGTCCGAGACGCGGAGCTAGCAAGCCACAGCTCTTTGTTTCAAGATGACTAAGCCACGGCCTCCCCCTCCTTCGCTTTCTTTTTCTGGCTCTAAATAGGTCTTTGCGTACACAGCAGATGGCTTTCTGGCGAGGCCCAAAGTCATCCAGTCTTTGGGGAAAAACACTACAGCAAGAAGGACTGTTATTCCAATCTGATAAGGTTTTCTATTTTCAGCGAGAAAAATGAGTGTCTGTAAGTAGGAAAGGAAAAAAAAAGAAAAAGAAATAATAGGAAAGTGAAAGGAACAAAAACAGCCAATCCTTCACTTGGGAGATGAATTTGGGGAGTTTTCGGTGATGTCAATCCTCTGCCTTCCGACAGGACTCTCACCTGTGGCCCCAAAGCCCCTGGAAAGGCAGCTCCACACACGGACCCCCACTTTCAGAGCTGGGCAGTGTGCACACCTACCAGCGGCTCTATCTGAGGTGGTGAGGGGGGCGGGTAGAAGTAGGGGGAAGGGTCTGGGGCTGGGAAAGGTTACAAGAGGGCTGGGATGGTGCTTGGCATTGATTTCCCCCTGAAAGCCGATTTTTTTAAAACCACGTCGGTATCCATCACCTGCACGCTTGGCATTTTGACAATCTGAGTAGCGGAGGGCAAGGACCGTGGCAGGAGAGCGCTTGGGTGAGAATCACAGCTTGCTGTTCACAAACCGTGTGACTCCAGCAAGTTCCCCACTTGCGCCAGGCCTCAGTTTTCTCATCTTTCCAATAGGAGCAATAAGAGGAGAGAGTTGGCGAAAATTAGATGAGTCCACTTACTCAACCCCCAAGTAGTTATTGAAGACCTACTATGTGGCAAGAACTGCTCCATGCACCTGGTATACCAAAAGCAACAATAACAACCCCTATTCACTGCTATTGACTGGATTAGGGTCATGGTGGCCCCAATAGGACAGGGTAGAACTGTCCCTGTGGGTGTCCAAGACTATAACGCTTCAAGGCAGGAGAAAGACCTGTCTTTCTCCCAAAGAGCAGCTGGTGCTTTCAAACCGCTGACCTTGCAGTTAGCCACCCAACCCGCCACCAGGGCCCCTCTACCTGGGAGACAGCGATGGTCAAGGCACACACAAACCTGTGCCCTGGAGGAGTACACATTCTAAAGTGGGAGAAGAGTAAGCAAGGGAAATAGCAATGAAATGAGGATAAACGCCAAGGAGAAAAACGAACCTGAAGAGATGGGGAGGAAGAAAGGGGTTGACGCTTTAGTGGGGTAACCAGGGAAGTCCTCAAAGACAAGTGGCGTTTGAATAATCGAAGTGATTACATGTAAAATACCTGCAAGAGCACCTGGTACTCAGCAAATGGTTAACTCGATTCTATGTTCTAGGTTGGAAATGAGGAACCTGGGCGGTGCAGTGACGAAGCACTCAAATGCGAACTGAACGTTTGGTGGTTTGAGTCCACTACAATGTCTATGTGGATACAGATGACAGCCACGGAAACCCTGTTAGGACAGTTTCACACTGCCCAGTCGAGTGCTGTGTTAGTCTGGGTAGACTAGAGAAATAAATTCATACACACACATATGGATATAAGGGAAAGGTTTATATACAAGAGGAATGGAACATTGAGAAAACATCCCAACCTAGTCCAGTCCAAGGTCATAAATCCAATATTAGCCCATATGTCCAATATCAGTCTATAAAGTCTCCTTCTGACTCACGAAGCACATGCAGTCAAAGCTTCCCGGTGCTGGCAGGGGTCTCCCCATGGCTCCTCGCTTCCAGGGCTCAGGGTCCATCAATAACATCCAGTGGTGGTAGAAGCAACTCAGTGCTGGCAGAGGTCTCCATGTGTCTTCTCCAGCTTCAGAGGTCTGGTTCCATCAGGGTAAGGCTGTGTGGCTTCTCCGGCTCCTCCAGTTCCTTGGACGTTGCCATCTTGTCTTGTCAGTAGTTCGTTGTCTCAGAGACCGAGAGTCTTCCCAGAATTCTCAGGAGAAAGTCATGCCCACACAGAGGCCTCATTGGCTACTCATTGGCTATCTCCAGATTAACAGGCTAGACTCCACCCCTGCATCCCAATCATGAAATTGACATCACGAATCTATGACCACCACAGGTGCTGTGAGTTGTTATCAACTTGATGGCAATGGACTGTCTTCTTGTTCTTTTTAAAAATATTTGATATATATATATATTCATGTTAATAATAACAATTTGTAGACAACCAAGAAGGATACAGAAAAGGACTTATGGGTGGTTGGCACTGACTCAGGGGGGCCCCGTGGACATCGGAGCAGAACTATGCCCCACAGAGTCTTCAAGGGTGGGCTTTTCCGAAGTAGATCATCAGGTTTTGTTCTCAAGGCACCTCTGGGGAGATTTGACTCTCCCCTTGGCAGCTGAGCCACTTCCCATGGGCATATGGACATGACTGGAACAGGGAGCTTTGTGGAACCTTCATCAAGGAATGCTTATTTGGGTCAAAACCCCTTGTTACTAGGTGATCCTTCCCCACTGCCCCTCCCTTTTTCCCAATCAAACCCACTGCCATGGAGCCGATTCCAATGCACAGCAATGCTACCTGGGGTTTCTGAGGCTGAACATCCTGGCAGGAGCAGACAGCCTTGTCTTCTGCAGAGTACTGGATGGGTTTGGATCGCCCGAGCTTAGCAGTTAGCAGTCAGGATGACTGGGGGATTCAAGCAAGCAACAAGTAACTTAACAGTCATCTATATTTTTAAGAGATAAATTCAAGGGACTTTTAAAAATAAATCATTTTATTGGGGGCTCATACAACTCCTATCATGATCAATACATACATCAATTATATGCAGACCACATTTGCCCATTTGTTGCCATCATCATTTTCAAAACATCCTTCTTCTACCTAGGCCCCCCATACCAGCTCCTTATATTTTCCCTCCCTCCCCATTCCCCACTTCTCCCTCTCCCTTAACAATTTACAAATCATCATTATTTTGTCATATCTTACACTGTCCGATGTGTCCCTTCACCCACTTCCCTGTTGTCCATACCCCAGAGAGGAGGTCATATGTAGATCCCTGCAATAGATTCCCCCTTTCTATTCCACCTTCGCTCCACCCTCCTGGCATCACCTCTCTCACCCCTGGTCCTGAAAGAATCATCTGTCCTGAATTACCCCTGTTTCCGGCTCCAGTGTACATCCCCTGGTCTAGCTGGATTTATGTGGTAGAATTGAGATCATGATAGTGGGTGGGGGGAAGCATTTAAGAACTAGAGGATGCTGAACCCTGGTGGTGTAGTGGTTGTGTGGGGGACTGCAACCCACAGGGTTGATGGTTCAAATCCAGCAGCAGCTCTCCAGGAGCAAGGCTGGCTTCCTACTCCTACCAGGGCAGTGATTTCCCACCCCCCCAACACACACACAAAGAACTAGAGGAAAGTTATATATTTCATTGTTGCTGCACTGTACATTGACTGGTTCATCTCTTCCCTACAACCCCTCTGTAAGGGGCTGTTGCTTTACCTATTGATGGACTTTGGGTCCCCAATATGTACCCCCCCTCATTTATAATGATATAATTCTTAGTTCTTTGATGTCTGACACCAGATCCTCTCGACAGCACATAGTCACACAGGCTGGTTTCCTTCTTCCATGTGGGCTTTGTTGCTTCTGAGCTAGATGACCACTTGTTTAACCATGGTGATATTCAATTAATTTTTAATTATTTTTTCAATGAGCTTTTTGGAGCCCTTCATGTATAAAAAGACTTCGATCATCTTTATTTACATTTGAGAACACAAATCTGTTTAATACACACACCTAGAAATGCATAACTCTTCAATATTCAGAGCAAAAAAAAGTACATTGTTGTTGGACTCTGTATGATAGCCTGTTGAGGATGAGAGAAGTAATTGTAGAGAAAATGAGAGTGAAAAACAGGAAAAGGTATGCTCAGTGAACAATAGAAACAGTCACACTGACATTCCAACAGAGGCAGACAGAGAAACTCCGGGAAGAAACACTCCATGACACAGATTGAACTGTGCCCATGAAGGGACTTCAAAAAGTTCCAGTAGCACTTAATTCCATGTTGCCCATGAGCCTATTAAAGGGCCCTCATGGGTGCCAGCTTGGCTGGGCCATGATCTCCAGAGGTAGGCAGTTATGTCAGGATGTAATTTGGCATCTGCATAATGATGCAACTGCCCTTCATGATGTAATATGATGTGTTCAGTCAATCTGTTGTAAGGGGGCTGTGTCGGGAAAGAACAGCTTACTCAGCTCATAATCCCAGTACAATGTGAGGGGAGCTTCCCTGAGTGTGGCATGTGCCACTTTTGAGCTCACCAGGAATAAAATAATAGGAACACATGCTTAAGAAGAGGGTCCTTACTGCTACCAAGAAAGAAGTGCCAAGAGGGGACTGTGCCCTTTGGACTTGGTTCTTGTGGTGAGAATCTCTTAGACCCAGATGGAGACTAGAGCGAAGACACATGGAACTCTCTGAGGGACACTGGGCCCATAGTCGTTGAAAGGAGATAAGGACCTTCAAGAGATCTTCCCTTAGAGCTGGCACCCTGAACTTGGGATTTTGGCCTTCTACATTGTGAAAAAGATACATTTCCGTAGTCATTCCAGCTATTGCAGCACTAGGTAAGAAGGTAGCTAGCATTTCTGTTAGAACAGCATGAGAAAAACTAAGATACTCAGAAAAAATATATGATTAAGAAAAAGTCATTGGGAACATTTCAGAGAGTTTCATCCCTATTTTTTGGCTTCTGAGATGCTAGCACTGAAAATGAAAATGTCGGCATCTTTTTGCAAGCTCAGGCACTAGTGGGTGCCCTAGAGGCGAAGTTTACCTCTGGAAGGTCACATGAAATAAAGGCCCAAAGGGGGCCTGCCCTGTGGATTACTCTCAGGCCCCTACTTGACGTCACATTTGAAGAGTGCTCAGGGACCTCTCATGCCATCTGGGATGTGGACAGGACAAGCCCACTCTGATGTATGTCACACTCCACTCCCCTCGTCCCCAAAATATACTCAAGCCAATAAATTTAGACAGTGAAAAATTTAGCAACTTGAAAAATAAGAAGAGCATTTTACCCTGCAAATTTCTAGTGAGAGATAATACATCTATAAACAGAATGTGTCTAGTTTTTAAGCCAGTCTCTTTATCATTAAGAGCAGATCAACCAAATTACAGACTGGTGACTGCCTAAGACAGTGTCAGACATAGACTCATAAGACTAAGGCACATGTATTTATTCTACTGACCTGTGGATGAACAGAGAAAGTGCCAGAGGTGACAGACCCGAACCATCCTGATCAAGCTTCTTATTCAGAAGAGTCACAATGGAAAGGCAGGCTCAAAGCTGTGTATAATGCAAACCCTCCTTAGAAGAGCAGTGCAGGTCCTGGTTAGCAAAGACCACTCCTGAGACCTAGAGGGGCATTCTGTGTAAGGAACCGCAGTCAAGTGGAGCCAAACTCAAGCCTCTGAGGAGAGAGGATCTAAGTGCAAGTGGATCACCAGGGAGCTGGCAGGCTCAGGGGAGGGAAGGGAATACTGTCATACATTTCCGATGGGATAGACTAGAGGAGGGGAATCCTTTTTACTGCCAAGGACTATTTGGATATCCTCTGGCAGATGGGCAGACATTTAATGAACTCACCCCTCATGTGATGGCTGGAACTGCTGCTCTTTGGTGAGGTGTGTGATGTTACCTGGTATTGATGACTTTGAGGGCCAGGTGCTGACCCATAGACAAACGTCTGAAGCGTTGAGAGTACTTTACATTTTCTTAGGTCCTACTGGTCTGCATCGAGTATTTGATCTTAAGGAAATAAATGATAAAGGCAAAAAATGTACCAAGGTGGTTAAATAAATGATGACCCACTTACATGCAAGAGTTATCGTGCATTCATTAAAATATTGTAAAAGATGTCGGAGAGAATGTGGCACTCCTAGTTAAAGACGACAACATGAATGTATGTGTTTGCTTCCGTTCTTAGCAGGATCCCCGGTGGCACCATTGGTTAGGTGCTAGACTCCTGACTGCAAGGCCAGGGGTTCAAACCCACCAGCTGCTGGAGGTGGGAGGCTGTGAGTTACAGTCTTAGAAAATATAGAGGCCAGTTCTACTCTGTCCTATAGTGTCACTGTGAGCTGGAATCAACTGTGTGCCACTGAGTCTCCTGGAAGAGCCTACAAAATTATGTTTAAAGGATCAAAAAGGCACGAGAGCAAAAGCTCAAGAAGATAAGTTTTATCTATCTCTGTCATCTCTACCTATCTATCAATCATCTATCAAGCTATCTATCTATCTATCTATCTATCTATCTATCTATCTATCTATCTATCTATCATCTATACCTATACTAAAAAAGGTTAAAAAAACACCCCCCCAAACCCATAAAACCAGCTTGCTGCCATCAAGTCACTGTTGATTCATAGTGACCCCGTGACCCTGTGGGGTTCTGTGATTGTGGCTGTTTATGAGAGAAGAAAGCCCAGCCTTTCTCCTGTGGAGCTGCTGGTGGTTTAGAACTACTGACCATTCCGATCACAGCCCAGTGCTTAATCATGACACCACCAGGGCTCCTATGTCTATGGTCTATGTCTATAAATATATACCAACCAAAGTGGAAAAACTTTATAGCAAGCAGCTGAGTGTGAGTTGATTTGAGAGATCCCAAAATAGGATCACTTGCAGCTGAGATTAAAGTGAGGGAAGAAGGATGAAAAGCTCCCCTCCCCCCCACTTGCTCCTCGGAACCCCAGAATATCTCGAGGGTGAGGGTGGCGGGAAAACTTGAGGAGTTGACAGTGAAGTCATGAGGATTGATGTCATCCAACTCTTGCTGTCACCCTCTCCTTCCGACTCACCTTGGGTGTGGCAGCCCAGCTGCCCCGCCTGCCCCCAAGCTGCTCCCCCTTCCATTGGCCAAGTGAGGAAGTACCACACTAGGTGACAGTGATGGGTTACTAAAGAAACCAGAGTTTCAGTAGCCTCACTCCCTGCAGCACAGGACTGCTGCCTCCAGGGACTCTAGGAGTGTTTTGGCGTTAGGGTCAAGGGGTACATTATGTACCCCTTCATATCTCTCCTCCTCATCAACAACCACTGAGTCCTTTCCAAAGTAGATGGTCAAACCCCTCTCCCAAGGCACCTTTGGGTGGAGTCAAAGCTCCAACCTTTCACGAGCAGCCAGTCCTCCATCATTTTCACCATGAGGGCCTATAAAACTTGACTCCACAATATTTCCCCCCAGTCATGAGGTCACTCCCCTCCCCCCCAGCACTCTGGAGAGTCCCCTCGGAGGTGCTGCTGGACACCAGCACCGGGAAGGGCGGGGTGACTTTTGTGTTTCCTCTTTTAGATTTTCCCTACTCACATTTCACATGTCAGCTACACCAAGCACACACTCCTCGTAATCAGAAGAAAGAAATATATAAATAAATTACAAAGGCAGCATATGTTATAGTAAAACAAAATCTTCACAGTGCTCAACAGAACTAAGCTGAAAGCAAAAGTCCACCTCATTCTTGTTCGTACCCACTTCCACACCCCAGCCATTGATAACCACGATTGATAGTATACTCTTCGGGGAAGGCATTTAAAAAAAATAAAAACAAAGCAAACCATTAGATGGCAAGGAGATCTCAGTTAGTTAACATCCAGAAAAAGGAGAAGAATTCTGCCCTTCTCAGGAGAATCCAGGAGACTCTGAGCAAGAAAGCAGGAGAGAGAGGAGAGGAGATGATTTCTGGGTTGTTTTTCAAAGACACTGCCTACAGAGGCCTACACAATCAATCAAACAAAACACCTGCCACATAGTGGATTCCCACTCATCCTGACCCCATTGGACAGGGAAGAACGACCCCTTTCAGTTCCCAGACTTTAGAAGAGCCTGCTGCGGCTGCTGCTGTTGTCATCTGGTTGGTTCTGACCCACAGCAAGTCCATGCCCAACAGGACAAAATGCTGCCTGGTCCTGCGCTATCCTCACAATTGTTCATTTGCCTGAGCCCATTGTGGCAGCTGCTGTGTGAAGACATCTCATTGAGGACCTTCCTCTTTTTAGATGCCCCTCCACTCTACCAAGCATGATGTCCTTCTCCAGGCTCTGCTCTGCCCTAACACGTCCACAGGATGTAATAGGAAGCCCTGCCGTCAGGAGCACTCTGGCTGTACTTCTTCTAAGAAAGATTTGTTCTTTTAGCAGGAATATTTCCAATGTCCTTCTCCAGCACCACAATTCAAACACATCGATTCTTCTTTGGTCTTCCTTCATAATGTCCAACTTTCACATGGTTGCGAGGCAATGGAAAAGACTGTGTGGTGTGGATCTGACATAAGCTGGTCCTCGAAATGACATCCTGGCTTTCCAGTACTCTACAGAGGAACTTGTTGATGTCTTGACTGCTGCTTCCATGAATACTGATTGTGGATCCAAGCAAGACAAAAATCCATGACCGCTTCAAGCTTTTCTCCAGTTAGCATGATGTTACCTATGGTCTGGTTGTGAGAATTTGGGCTTTCTTTATGTTGAGTTTCAGTCCATATTGGAGTTTGCAATCCTTCATCTTCATCGGCAAGTGCCTCAAGCCCTCCTCCCTTTGCAATAAGCAAGATTGTGCCGTCTGCCTGTGGAAGGTTCTTAACAAGCCTTCCTCCGATCCTCATGCAGTGTACTGCTTGAGATAATTTAGCTTCTCTGATGACTTGGTCAGCATACAGATTGACTTAGTACGGTGAGAGGATACACCTGTGACGTGCACCTTTCCTGAAGAGAGCCCACAACGCATCACAATTGGCTCAAACAGGACAATTTTGAGGGTGGCCCAGGAACAAGCAGTGGTTTGTCCATAGATTCACTCTTATTTGGAACCAGGAAGCAGCTGGACAGCCCCTAAGCACAAGAACAACTTCATCTTTCTCTCTCCTTGATATGGCTCGTTTTTTTTTTTTAACTTAGTCACTCTCCCCTCAGGGCTCCCGAAGGGGCCTGACGCACCGGTTTTAGTTTTAGGTCTGACTCATAAAGACCCTGTAGGCACAGAAGTAAGCAGACTAGAGCTGCCCCCGGGGGTGTCCAAGACTGTAAATCTTTATTTTATTTGATCATTTTACTGGGGGCTCGTCCAACTCTTATCACAATCCATCCATTGTGTCAAGCACATTTGTACATTGGTGGCCATCATCATTCTTAAAACATTTTTTTTCTTCCTGAGTCCTTGGTATCAGCGTCTCATTTTTTTACCCCTCCTTGCTTCCCTCCCTCATGAACCCTTGATAATTTATAAATTATTATGATTTTTTTCAGGTCTTACACTGACCAATGCCTCCCTTCACCCACTTTTTTGTTGTCTGTGCCCCCTGGGAGGGGGTTATAGATAGGTCATTATGATCAGTTCCCTCCTTCTCCCTTCACCTTCCCCGTACCCTCCCGATATGTCTACTTTCAAAATTGGTCTTAGGAGGTTTATCTATCCTGGATTTCCTTTGTTTCCAGATCTTATCTGTACCCATGTATATGCTCTGGTCAAGCCAGATTTGTAAGGTGGGATTGAGGTTATGACGGGGATGGGGGGAAAGGGAGAGGAAGCAGTAAAGAACCACAGGAAAGTTGTAGGTTTTATTAGTGCTACATGGCATCCTGACTGGCTCATCTCTTCCTTGTGGCCATTCTGTAAGGGAATGTCCAATTGCCCACAGATGGACTTTGGATCTCCACTCAGCATTTTCTCTCCCCTCCCCCCCCCCCAATTCACAAGGATATGATTTTTTGTTCTGGGTCTTTGATGCCTGATACCTAATCCTATTGACATCCCGTATCCTATCGACATCCCGTGATCACCCAGGCTGGTGCGTGTCTTCCATGTTGGCTTTGTTGCTTCTCGGCCATCCGTCCACTCATTTATCTTCACGCCTTTACGACCCCAGGTGCTCTATCATTTGATAGCTTTCTTCTCCCCATTTGCTGATGTGCCCACTTCGCCAAGGCTGTAAATCGTACGGGGAGCAGAAAGCCTCGTCATTCTCCCTCGGAGCATCGGGTGGGTTCAAACCGCTGGCCGTGTGGTTCACAGCACAACACGCACTCTACTATGCCACCAGTGGCTGGTAGGCTCGGACTGCTGGTCGTGTGGTTAGCACTCCAATATGTTTCCCAATACAGCACCTGGGCTTCTTTAAGGAGACCCAAGGTCTCTTAATTTAGCAACATTGCTGCATCATTAAGGAGACCGCCCATGGCCACAAAAAGACAATTAAAGAAATAATGAATAGCTCATCTCGACCCTTGATTCCTGGGGTTTTGAAGGAAATTTCTGAATGTTTCAGCAGAAGCATGTTTTTCTTCTATGAACAATTTTTTGAAGCAAGTGGTGCAAAATAATTAATAAATGAGCAAGAAAAGGAGAGGAGGAGAGGGACTGGGGGAGAACAAAAAGATTCTAATACAGACTCTTTAGAAACTTTTAATTTATATGAAGAGATTTGCTCTCTGACTCTCCTTCTAATAATTAGAATTTGGAATTGAACCCAGCTCTTGTTCTATTCCCACAGAAAAATCACAGCTCATTTTGCCTTGTGCAAACACACAGGTTTGCTTTTAACTGTCGCTGCTGGCTAGCTACACAGGGGTATCTTGCCAGGGTGAATAATCTTGATTAAATTAAGAATTTCCAAGGTCTTTTATGCACTTAATACCACATATTAAGCAGAGGTTTGGATATGTCTTCTACATAGGTTATCCAGGCTGTTTCTTAAATCAAATTAGCACATTCAAAACACTTTAATATGCCGAGGGATTCCCAGGGACTCTGTACTTGAATCCTGACATTTTGTTAAGAGGAACGATGGGACAGACATAGAAAAAAAAATCCTATTATATGGTGAGCTGTACTGTAGGTGATCATTTTTCTTCAACTGTTCATGGGAAGTGTTTTTAATATACTCAAAACCTTGAGAGATTATAGATGGTACCGCATGTAGGTCTTACCTAACTTATCATTAATGACTTTGCTCTTGAATGGAAAACAAATCCAGCCGGGGGAATTGGGGTGTTGGGGGCGGACATAAAATATGTTTTTTCATTTAACCAGGGAGAAGCAGATTTGCTCACAGAAAATCGGCCACAGAAAAGAGCCGGGGATGTTTGGTGGGTCTTTGGAGGTTGACTTGGCTTATTTCCACTGGACGCATTCAGCTTTCCTTTGGGTGTGTTGTGCGGGTAGATGTTGCTGCTGAGGAGCCAGTGACCCCCAGGCATTTTCTTTCTTTCTTTTCTTTTCTTTTTTTTTTAACGCAAAAAGACTTTATTTGCAAGGCAAGGTTAGTCAAACAAGCCAAAACCCATGTCATCATCTGATTCCTCAGATTCCCCCTTCTTCTCGTCTTCCTTCTCCTCTGCTGCAGCTGGGGTGGAGCCCAGGGCAACAGAAACAGCCCCAGCACCACCAGCAGGCACACGGACAAGTTTGCCAATACCAGACACTGCCCTAAAGCTCAACTCCTCGGAAACGTGCTGTTCTGGGAGCATGCTCATGGAGTGAGGCCACAAAAAGTCTGACCAATCCTCTGCGCAAGGCTCCTAGAGTGCTCTGGTCCACAAGCGAACCCTGGCGGGCCACAGCCTGGCCAGCAGGGATTAGGGTGGACTCCCCCATGCATTTTCAAGGAGTGAGGAAGAGTCGTGGATGTGGTGGCGGGTTGAGGGTGGGCACTGCCCCTCACCGCATCCGCTGTGCTCCACAGCAGGCTCCCTGCAGAGTCCTCTTCACAGGGAGGCCAGAGCTGCTCCTTCCGCATGGGCGAGAGCTCCTCTCCTCCTTGCTTTCGTCCATCGCACAACATTTCTCTCTCTCTCTCTCTCTCTCTCTCTCTCTCTCTCTCTCTCTCTCGCTCTCTCTCTCTCGCTCTCTCTCATTCACTCCAGTTTGGTGGAATTTTCCATCCCCCACTCCTTTTTTGGAGGGAGGCACCTAAAAGAAGGTCCTTATTCAATGTCCAACTTTCCCAAGCCTATGAGGCCATTGAAAATACTGTGGCTGGAGCCAGGCTTACTTTCTGTTATGGAAAACTGGGAGCCCTGGTGGTTCGATGGTACACACTTTGCTGAGAGCAAAATGTCAGCAGTTCAAACCTGCCAGCTGCTGCTCTTCGGGGAGAGTTGGTGGCAGACTGCTCCTCAAAGGTAGTAAGGAAGACCAAGGAAGCAGCTCTAGGATTGAATGGTGGCGCTGACAGAGAAGATGGAAGGTGTCATGGACTGTCAAAAGGAAAAGGACGATCAAGGGCGTCTGGGAAGAAGGACTTCGAGAGTGCTCCTGAGAGGCAAGGCCGGCGAGACTTGGCTTCCCATACTTTGAGCCTGTTGTGAGTGGAGAGCGGTCCCTGGAGAAGGGCATCTGGCTTGGTAAAGTAGAACGTCAGCGAGAAAGAAGACGGCCCTCCTGGAGATGCTTTGCCACCATGCCTGTCACCATGGACTCGGGCACAGGATCAACCGGGAGGAAGGCGCGGGAGCAGCAGGGTCACGGTGCATTGCGCACGCAATCACTATGGGTCAGAACCGACTTGATTGCACCCAACAGCATCAAACAACAGCAACAACAGGAGAAAGCTCTTGTCATATACCGCCTTGACGACTGCTGGTTGCTGTTGAGCAGCTGCATAGCAACACTACAGTTCAGAAGCAGTCTGCCACCAACTCTCCCCGAAGAGCAGCAGCTGGCAGGTTTGAACTGCTGGCAATTTGCTCTCAGCAAAGTGTGTACCACCGAACCACCAGGGCTCCCGGTTTTCCATAGCAGAAAACCTACCTGGAGAGAGATGCGAGACTGCTTCGGCTCCTAAGGGGTGAGAGAATCATTGAGGAGCCCTGCTGTGCTTGCTGGCAGTCTGAGGGTCTCTCTAGGACTCGACTCTAGAAGCAGACCATGTGGAGAACCACCCATACATGGAGCTAGACCCTGAGGGAGAGGGGGGTCAAAGGGGACAAAAAATGACAGTCAAAATGAGAAGTTTGACTAAGGTGGTGGTTTCTCTGAATGGAAGCACAACTTGTGATGTTGGTCAACAGACTAGGACCAGAGCCCTGTCCTCACACAGGGAGGGAAGGGCAAGATAAAAATGCAGATGAGCCACTCTTAGACCTCCTTTTACCACCCTGCAGAGACTGTGTGTAAGAGCCCTGGGGGGTGTAGTTGTGTAGTGAGCTGCTAATCGAAAGGTCAAGAGTTTGAACACACCAGTGGGGCTGTCTGCTCCTATGAAGATTTAAAGTCTCAGAAACCCACAGTGGCAGTTGTACACTGCCACTTAGGTCACTCACTATCCAGTGGATAGATAACTTCTTATTACCTGATCTTAGAGACAATGACACTAAGGTTAAGAAAGGTGTGCTAGAGTAGGTTCTCTAGAGAAGCAAACCCAGGAATACTTGTATGTAGAACCAAAAATTTATATCAGAAAAAATGAGTTGCCCAGTTGAGGAATTGAGTAAGTTGAGTCTGGTTTCAGCTCCATGGGTCAGGTATGAAATGGCTGACTTCTCATGACCTGTGTAGCTTCAAAGACTGGTGAAGCAGGAGACAGAGGTACACGCATCCAAGGTTGGCATATCAGATGGTAGGCCACTGACAACTCCTGGAATTGGCTGGCTGGTTACTGAAATCCAAAGAACTGGATGAGCCGGATGCAGAATCTAGACCCAGCATAAAGTTAATACGCTGTTCCACAGTGTATACTTGTATATAAGAAGGAAGCTTCACTCTGGAAGAAAGTTCCTTCTAATTGCATCCGTGCTTTGACCTGAGTAAGGAGGCCATGCTCCACGTTAGTCCTCTTTCCGTTGCTTGTCTGTTTACAGCAGATTCCCATGAGGGAATTGGTAGGTCATTCCCTGGGAGATTTCTATGCCCCAAGTACCACAATATGGAGAATCCTGGTGCAGCCAATTTGACATTAAATCCAACCATCATAAGAGATTAAGTAACTTTCTCAGCGTTAAGCAGCTTATGAAAGTTGAGTCTGACCCAGAGTCTAAGTTTTTAACTCGAGTATACTAAGAGAATAGTGCATCACTTATTCCTAGCTTTCTAAAGAGAAAAATGATAGGGTGTGGACCTCCTGAAGTCTCAGAGTGGTGGAAGCATTTTACATGCTCAGCTGCTCATGGAAGAGCTGGAGTCGGAGTCCATCTAGAGGCACATTGCAAGAGAGGTCTGGCAACCTATTTCCAAAAGTCAGACATTGAAAACCCTCTGGAGCACAGTTCTACTTTGACACCCACAAGGTCACCCTGAGTCAGAGTCCATGGCAACGAGGGGCCCTCATGAATAGTAATCCCCCAAGCCACACTGATGAACCCACTTCTTTTTATAGATGTAACCACTCCTCACTTACTGTATGGTTAGGTTCCAAAGACCAGGCCATTATGAAAAAACTAGTGTTAAGAGAAAGTGACTGATGACCCCATCTGCGTGCAAAACGGAGAATCGTCACAGCATTACATCACTACTAAATGACATCATCACACACTGTCAGATTGTTACCACTTAACTGTCATGGTTCAGCCAAGTTGACACAAGATCTATTCATCACAGTCACTGTTACTCCTGACCTGTACCTCAGAGCTCATTGTCGCCGCCAGGCTTTTTCATTAATGCACAAAGTAGTTGGATTTTACAATTGTTACTCTTGTTGTAAATGTGGAATGTCAGATAATGAGATCATTGACAAGTATGTAAAGGCCAGAGAGCACAGCACACTTTCTAAAAACTCAGGAAATCAGCATCTGATGTTAAGTCACTAAAATAAAATTTACCTTTATGAAACTAGATTGACTTACAAACATCATCTTATTTTTATAACTTCTCTCAAGGCCACTAGAATCCCTCACTAAATGAAGACCATCCAGGGAAGGGAATGCCAGTATAAAGACTGAATATGCACAGAAATACAGAAGTCCAACTCAGAGCCTATTATGAGACAAATGCCCCTAGGATGTAAGGATGCCTGGGTGGTTTTTGCAAAGCCTTATAAAAAACTTATCATTACAAATGAGCAACCAACTCTTTTGACAATAGGGTTAAATTAATTTACTGACTTGCCAAAGCCAGAGGAAGAGTAGATATTTCCTTATGTGTGTTTCCAAAGAGGGCCTTTTAGAGATAATTAACATGCTGGAGAGATTGCTAAAAGGGCTTTTTAAAAAACTCTTCTTGCATTCCAGTTCTCTTCCCCCAAAAAAGTGGGACTGCCCAGTCTCCCAGTTCCTAGAAATTGCCTTCCTCTCATTCCTCCCACTAAGTCCTAGAGTTTCTTATGAGTCCTCTCTGTGAAGCAGACTGTGAACTGCTCTTATGAGTCTCAGGAAAGAGTGTGAGGCAGGGGAATGACTCCCTTTTGGGGGACAACCACTGGTGACAGTGACAATGAATGTGATACAAAGCCAAATCTTTCTGGCAACCTTCTTCTATGGGTGATGGCTAGAAAATAATTTCTATAACCATAAACATGAGGATAATAACTCACATCCATGAAATGCTTACATGCCAGGAACTTTGGTTGTACAATACCCTTTAATCTCTACAACAATTTTGTGGTTTGTAGACTAGTCAGTTCATTAATCAGTCAGCTGAGATCTATTTACCTAGTAATTTCTCAACTCATGGTAACCCCCATCACCAGCGAAGACAGTAGAGCCAGGTCTGTGTCCTTCTCCTGATTGGTTGAGGATTGGACCATTGTGATCCACAGGAGCTTCATGGACTGAAGTTTCAGAGTTGAAACCGGTTACATACCATAGCAACACAGAAGCCTTCACTGAGAGACACAGAATGGCTGTGCAGAAGATTCATTGGTCAGAAGTCAAACCTGAGTCTCTAGCATGATGGCAAAAACTCTACAGCTGAGTCACCTGTGTCTCAATACAACAATACTATGAGTTCAATTATTTACTCATTCTCATTTTATAGGTGGCAAAATAAGTTCAGAGCAGTGTAATGACTTGCCTATGGTTATAGAGTTAACAGGAAGTAGAGCTGGGGTCAGTGAAGTAGTCAGGTAAGTTCATATTTTTTATATGAACTGTACCCCAAGGTAGCCAAATAACTGATGAAAGAAGTTTTCCGCTATAGAATTATTATAGCTAATAAATGAAAAAGGAACGATAGAATTAGAACAGCATCATTTTGCAACTCCCTGCTGAATTAGTGGAATTAGGCAGTGATCATTAATAGGTTCTAACGTAAAAGACTCAACTATATATTCCACATTTCCAACACTGTCTATGAATTGTTGCCAAAAAAAGAGTGCAATTTGTGTCTGATCAAACCTCTAGAAACAGTTGCCAATCTATAGGAAATATAAGGGACAGACTAACATGTTAAAGAAACCATAGGAATATTCAGCAAAATCTAGGCCCTGGGGAATTCTAGAAGATAAACAATCTAGTTTCTTCAATAAAAAGATTCCAAGACAAAAATTACCTGGAGGGAAATCTATAAATTAAAAAAAAACTCTCTAGAGACAAATTATTATTGTTATTAGATGCTATCTGACTGTAGAACATTTGGGGGCAATGGGAACACTGACTAGGCATTTGATTATTTTAATGAGTGATTTTTACATTTGGGGATGTAGAAACAATGCCAGGTATTGCATGCTAAAATTTTGCAAGACCAACAACTTATTCCAAGAAGTTGGACTACAGGAAGAACATGGTATCAAGATTAGAAGATGACTTCATAGCAGACCATTATATGCAGATGATATGATCTTGCTTGCTGAAAACAGAGAACTTGAAACAATTATCATTGAAGACCAAAGACTACAGTCTTCAGTATGATTTACAATTCAATGTAAAGAAAAACAAAAATCTTCACAATCAGACTAACCAATATAGACAATATGATAAAGGGAAAAAAAGATTGAAGTTGTCAAAGATTTCATTTTACTTGGATCCACAAGCAATGCTCATAGAATCTACAGTCAAGAAAAGAAATAATGTATTATATTGGGCTATTTAAAGTCCGAAAGAGCACAAACAATGTATTGTACAAGATTTATTTGATTTCTGAAAGAGTAAAGATGTCACTTTTAAGACAAAGTTCCACCTGCCCCCAGCCACGGTATTTTCAGCCATTTCCTTATGCATTTCAAAACTGGACAATGAATGAGGAAAAGTGTAACTTCTGAATTTAAATTATGACATTGGCAAGGAATATTGAAAGTACCTGAGACTGGTAGAAGAGCAAACAAATCTGTATTGGCCAGAAGAATGCAGCCAGAATTCTTGTCAGCAGCCAGACTTCATCTTACATATGTTGGACATGTTTTCATGAAAGATAAATGTTTAGAAAAGTGCTCCATGCTCAATAAACTAGATGAAACATCAGCTACTGCCATTGAGTTTATTCTGAATCATGGCAACCGTAAACATAGACTTTCCATGGATGAAGGTCTTTACGAGAGCAGATTAGCATCTTCTTTTTCCTGCAGAGCGAATGGTGGATTTGAACTACTAATCTTCTGGTCCATAGCCCAATGCCTAGCCCACTGGGCCACCAGGCTTCTTTGGTAAAGCAGGAATCCAACGATAAAGAGAAAGACCCTTTAATGAAATGAGTTAGTGATTACAATAATGAGCCCAAACCTACCAACAACTGTGAGGTACTGTTGACCTCACTGTACCCAGTACAGGGTGGCAGGGAGTTGTCATCAGCTTGATGGCACCTAAAAATAGAACAATGATCTGCCATATTTTTCAGACCATAAGATTCATCTGACTATAAGACACACCCAATTTTTAGAGCAAGAAAACAAGACAAATAATATTCTGAACCAAATAGTACCAGTATATTAAAATATTTATTAAAATAAAGCAAAATATGGTAATATTTAATAACTGGGCTATTAAATAAACTCAACAGTGGTGTTAAGAACCATCATCACTGTCATTAACAAATAAGGGGAGGCGTGCACTGTGCTGATCATGTGACCTGATTGACAGAGACTCCAGGAGGCGGGACTTTCCCTGAACACACAGTAATCCACAGCATGCACACAGCTGCAGACAGTAAGCAGGGCACACGGGATCATAAAGAACTGTTCTGGGGTACCTCACCTTCAGACCATAAGACACACCCTCATTCCTCGCCCCCACTTTCTGTCTTATGGTCTGAAAAATACAGTACTCGTTGCACATTAGCTTTTCTCAACATGGCTACTTCCTTGGACAAAATGTATAGGAATCAAATCAACTACATTTGTGAAAAGAGAAGATGGGAAAGTTCAATACCATTCACCATAACAAGGCTAGAGATCAGGTTCAGAACACACCATCAATTGCTCATATGCAAGTTCAAGATGAAGTTGAAGAAAGTTAAAACAAGTTCACACAAGGCAAAGTACAACCTTAATTATAGCCCATCTGAATTTAGATTGGATGCACTGGCCACTAATGGTGGAAGACAAGTTATGGGATGAACTCAAGGACATAAAGAAATCTTTGCGAAGACCAAAGTGATGTTAGAAGTGTGTGAAACTTGCTCTTCAATATAGAGCAAATGGGAGAAATGATGGCATAAAAGAGCTGAATAGAAGATGGAAAAAAACTATTAAAATGGTATGTGCAAAGCCCAGGAATTAGGAAACCGAAAGAGAATACTATGTTCCACATTTTCAAAATGAAAAAACGGAAGGAAAAAAATCAAAAATTGAAGTTGGAGTATTGAAGGATTTTAAGAACAAACCATTGAGTGATATATAAAGCATCAGAAAATAAATGGAATATAGAGCCACTTACCTGCCTCTCCTCACCCTAAAAATAATGCTGACATTTAACCATTTCAGGAGAAAGTCTATAACTCAGAATTAATGGTATTGAAGGGAAAAAAATTAGGCTTTGCTGAAGGCATTGGAAAAAAGCAAGACTCCAAGAATTGATAGAACTCTGATTGAAATGTTTCAACAAATGAATGCAATGCTGGATGTGCTCACTTGTCTAGGTAGGCAAATTTGGAAGACAGCTACCTGGCCAACCAACTGGAAGTTGGTTGTATTGTTGATTGTATCCATTTCAAAAGAAGGTGTTCCCATAGAATGCAGAAGTTATCGAATAATATCATTCATAACACGTGCAAGCACAATTTTGGTGGAAATAATTTTTAAAAGGTTGAAACAAAATGTCAACAAGGGATTGCCAGACATTTAAGCTAGATTCAGAAAGGGATGGAGAATTAAGGGTATCATTGCTGATGTCAGATGGATCTTAGCTGAAAGCACAGAAGACCAAAAGCACGTTTATCTGCGTTGTATTGACTATGCCACGGCACTCAACTGTATGGGTCATAACCCATTAAGGATGACGTTTCAAAGAGATGGATTCCAGAACACGTCGTTGTGTTCATGTAGAACTTGAACTTGTACATAGACCGAGAAGAGTCCTTTAAATAGAACTAGGACATGCTACATGGTTTAAAATCAAGGTTGTATCCCTTCACCAGACTGATTAAATCTGCATGCTAAGTAAATAATCTGAGGTGCAGGACTGTCTGAATAAGAATGTGGTGCCAGGATTAGAGGATGAACCATTGACAACCTATAATCTGCAAATGACACAAACTTTGCTGCTGAAAGTGAAATACTGAAGCTTTTAGGTGAACAATAACAGCGGCCAGTTCAATGAATTGGATTACACCTCAATATAAAGGAAGCAAAAGTCCTTACCACTAGGTCATTCGGCGACATCATGATAAACAGAAAGTACTGAGAATGCCTATGATTTCATTTTCCTCGGGTCCACAATAAATGCCCCGATGATTGAAGAAATAAAGCAAGGTATTATACTGAGCAAAACTCCTGCAAAAGAGTGGCCTGGAGTGCTAAAAAGCAAATAGGTCACTTTGAGAATTAAGGTGTGCCTGACCTATTGTCTCATATGCATGCAAAAGCTGAACAGTGAACAAGGAAGACTGACGAAAAATTGACGCCTCTGAATTGTGGTGATGGTGTAGACTATTGAATATAGCATGGCTGCCAGAGAGACAAATCTGTATTGGAAGAAGTTAAAAAACAAAAACAAGCTCACTGCCACGGAGTCAGTTCTGACCCTAGAGACCCTACAGGATAGGGCAGAACTGCCCTTACGGGTTTTTGAGACCATAATTGTGTACAAGAGTAAAAAGCCTGTCTTGGAAGAAGTACATCTTTCTTTAGAAGAGAGGTTGACAGGACTTCATCTTATCTACTGTAGACATATTATCAGGAGGGGGTCTCTGGAGAAAGACATCAGGCATGATAAAGTAGAGGGTCTTTGAAAAGAGAAAGGCTGAGCTGAACCCCGGTGGCGTAGTGGTTGTGCGCGGGACTGCGGCCCACTGGGAAGGAGGTTTGATTCCAGCTCCACAGAGCAAAGGCTGGGCCTCCTACTCCCACCACCTGAGGGCAGTGATGCCCTCCCCACCAAAAAAAAAAAAAACAAGAAAAGAGAAAGGCCCTCCAAGATACAAATTGATACAGTGGTTACAACAATAGAAATGAGTCTTGCCCAATCAGGCAGCCCTTCCTTCTGTTATAGGAGTCTAAGTAACAATGTATTGCTACAATGGCTCCAGTTCACATGTGAATGGGTTTGTTCTAAGTCAAATGTGTTTAAGCATGTCTCTGTTAACAAGAGTTGTCAGCAGGCACAGTCTCTCAGTAATATACTTGTCTTGGTCTCCTTAAGATGTCTGCAAAAAACAGACTTGAAAGAGAGAGGCTTCTGAGAGGCTTCTGGGTCCTGCTTTTCATGATTCTTCCTTGGCCCCTAAAGACAGACTAAGTCCCCAGGGCTGGGGAGGGGGGGATGCCAAGGGAAGTATCTTTCAATGTGCAAGTCCAGGTTCAGGAAGAGCTGAGTCCCTTTCAGACTGTTCTCTGGTAGCTTGGTGATGCAGAATTGTGTAAGTCAGGAACAAACGTGGACACAGTCTGTGCAGGTATAAATCAGACAACTGTGATGAGTTATTTTCCAAGATCTTGGTTCAATTTCCTTTATAGGAGGAAGTTAGCCATTTTCATTTTTTACCACATTAAGCCCCTACCCAGAGCCAGGGATACTAAGAGACGGTCACCTAAGGACTTTACTGCTTAAGCCGGTGCATGCACTGGGGGTTTTCTTATTGTAACCAGTGTGTGCTTACCATTGCAAGTTAGGTGCTGGCTCCTGTGAAAGCTAGTTTGAAACTACTTAGGGGGCCTTGCTTGGCCAGGTGAACTCAAAACAGAGAAGTCAGAGGTTATGGTGACCATTTTCCAGAGATCCCAAAGAACTAATCTTGGTAGACTCTTGAAAGGTACAGGACAATCATGGGGCTTTTCATGAAGAAGTTTTAATAAAAATTGAAAACTGTGTTTGATGAGAAAAAGCCCAAGGAAGTTGCACCCAGACATTCCTCTTTGTGGCGCCCAGGCCCACAACCCCCACTACCCCCCTCCACATCATGACAGTGGGCCTACTCATTCTTTGAGGGGAGCAAACCAACCTCCCTCAGGGACACTATGAGTCTGATGCTGCTCCATCAGGCATCTTTGTTTCCCCCAAAGCAAAGCAAATGATCTGAATGCCTGGGGGATGTCCAAACTGCCATTTGGACATGGTATAAATGGAAGAGTACAGAATTTTTCTAGGAAGCTTCAAAGAGAGAGAGAGAGAGAGAGAGAGAGAGAGAGAGAGAGAGAGAGAGAGAGAGAGAGAGAGAGAGAAACACTGTCTTTGGAAGTACATCGACTTAGATGGAGGATACGTCCAGGAAAAATAGCTTCACGGTTTGATATTTTGTTTAACTAAACTGTCTTTTAAAGTAATATGTTCGGATGTGTCTTTGTTTATAGAATCACTGTGAGTTGGAACCAGATTTGATAGCACTTAACAGCCACTAACAACAAATAGTTCATTTTGATTTAGGGCAGGGGGTGGGGAGGGAACGCTGGATGGAATTGAGCTTTTGATCTAGAAGGAATCAGATATGCACACTGAATCTGTGTCTTCCTGATCACCAGGATTTCATTCTAGACGAGCTTCAGGAGCAGGAATGTGGGTCAGCGTGAATAGCAAGGACGAAGTAATGCGTTGGCCATTGCTGAAGCTGGCTGACAGGCACCACGGCTTTCAGGGTGTGATTTTCAACTTTAATGCATGTTTGAAATCTTCCTCAGTAAAGGGGAAAAAAGACTCCGAGGAAGCAGCTGTTAGAGAAAGAAGCAAAAAGGAAGAAGAGAGGTTCACTACCCCAGGATCCAAGGAAAGAAGTGCTTCTAGAAGGAGAGCATTGTCAGGTCACAAAGAACCGACAGCCAGGTGTCTTTGGGAGGGAGCTGCCACATTTCTTCTGTCCTCGCTCACCTTGGGGTGAGTTCCCTGCCACCCAGGGCAGTACAAGACTACTAGGGGTTCCTTTTGTGTCCTCACTTCCAAGTCCCACACTTGTTTAACCCCCAACACTTAGCAGGTCCCCTGCAGCCAGCGGTCTCAGAGTTCCAGGGCAGTCATGTGATGAAGCTGCACAGAGGGTTCCTTTTGGAAAGATCTGACACAGGGTTCAAGTGGAGGTCAGTGAAGCCACTATGAGCGGTGTGCATTTAGCGGCCACGATCTTGACCCGAAGTCTGATTTGTTCACTCTGAGATCACGAAACCCCTTTCTTGTTTCATGATGACTGCCGTAATTGTCATTTCAGCATTGGTAGGGATTCTGCTTTATCACGAGAAGGCAGGGATTGTTCCTAGGGAAGATATCAATTCCTTGGGCCACATTCTGCCAACTCTAGTTGCACTCTGTTAAGACGTCTCTCTCTGGCCCCGCTCCCCCACCTTTGTTTCCCTCACTCCACCTGCCCTTCTCTATGTCCTTGTCTTTGATTTCGCTCTGCTAACCAGCTGCGGTTGGGACAGCCTGCAGTGTCTAGAAGTTGTGGTTTTCAGCCCAGGCCCACTCTGGCCCCTACAGTAAAGTGACCAGATTTTAACATTGGCAAAGTGGGACACAATTGATGGAGGGGGGTGGGGAGGGTGGGTATATATTCCCTTCCCATTCTCCCACCATTCCCTCGCTTGTCGTGCATTCTTTCCAAAAATTGGGACTTTTTAAAAAAGCAGCGGGACGCGGAAAAACTTGTGTGAAATCGAGACTGTCCCGTCAAAAGCGGGAGCAAAGGTGAGCAAAGGTGGAAGGACCCCAGCACAGCTTTTCTATCTGCCGGGTTATTGGTGCTGAGTTTCAACTCCTCGTGACTCCAGATCCATGGTGTCTGGTCCCGTATCAACCTCACAATTGTTGCTGTGTTTAGTCCATTGTAGGGGCTCCTGTGTCACTCCATCCAATTGAGGGCCTTCATTTATTGTGATGACTTTACCAAGCATAATGTTCTTCTCCAGGGCTGGCCCTTCCTGATAATATGGGCAAAGCCTTGCCCCCTAACATGAGGAGGAGGAGGAAGAGGAAAGGAGAAGAAGAGGAACCGGAAAAAGAAATTGATGAAATGACTCTGATGCCTAAAAACTCTAATGGACAGTGCAGAATTGCCTCACAGAGTTTCCAAAGCTGTAATCTTTATGGAACCACGCTGCTCCTGGAGTTGGTGGATTCAAACCGCCAACCTTCTGGTGAGCAGCTGGACACGAAACCACTGGACCACTGGGGCTCCTTTGTCAGGGGCAGACCTGATGGCGTGATCCTGAACACTTGGTATCTCTTCTCTCCAGTGTCAGTCTTGCTCATCCTCTGCCCCAGCCCTTCTAATCTGACCCATTTTCTTGTGCTCTCAAGAACAACCTTGCTTCCTTCGAGCCCAGCCTCCACCACCCTGTTCCAGCAATACACCCTTGGAGCTGCCACCTTCTGCTGTCCCAAGGTCTGTGCCTGATGCCAGATCAATAGCTGAGAAGTCCCTGGAGGTCAGAGGTTTTAGCCCTGTGTCCACGATTTTCAGATAATTGGTCAACTCCTTTCTGACGTAAGAACCTCCAGTCGGCCTCATTAGCCTCTGTGGTGGTAACAAAGCATCAGCTGAGCCACATCCTCCAGGGCCATCAATAATGGGTAAGATGTGGATCTTGACCTCTTGTTTGACTCATTCTGGAACTGTCTGCCTCAGAGTCTATTTTCTTCCCATTGAGACTCCCATGGGAGCACCTGTCTAGCTGTGTCTCTCTACACAGGTGTTGTAGCACTCCTGGGAATGGTACCAAGATCTTCCTGCGCCGGCACTCCCTACACACACACACACACACACACACACACACACAGAGAGAGAGAGAGAGAGAGAGAGAGAGAGAGAGAGAGAGAGAGAGAGAGACAGGTTGTTGATGCCAAATTAAAAAAAGAACATAGCAGGACTGAATTATTCTTCCCATCTCTTTGTATTTTTATTATATAGACTCGTAATTCAGAAGGATCGATTACTCAAGCTCTCATAAGAAAGTGGCTCTTTGTTGGGGCAGAGCTCTTAGCTATTGTACTTTTCATTTTGTTTATTCTTACTTTTAGTGTCTCCATTTCAAATCCTGTTATTTCTCTTGTTTATTTAATGGGCTTGTGTTTTTATTCAGGTGCTAACCCACTGTCAAGGAGTCAATTCTCACTCAAAACCACCCAACAGGGTGGGGTAAAACTGCCCCTGTGGGCTTCAGAGACTATCAATTGTTAAGGGAGTAGAAGGCCTCATCTTTTCCCCTCAGAGTATCTGGTGGGTTCGAACTGATAACTTTGTGGTAAACAGCACAATGTGCAATCTACTATGCCAACAGGACTCTTTTGCTGTCATGCATGATTCAGACAATACAGACTGCTACATTAACAGTCTAGCTCTCAAGTATTTCATTTTCATAGCTAGTTTCTTTGGGGTGGTAGGTACAGGGATTCGTGGTCTTTGCCTCCTAACCAGAGTAGGTCTTTGCCTACTCTGAACTAGTGTTCAGAGTAAAGACATGCATGTTCATAGATTTGTCATCCTTGTTCTCTCTCTTTCCCCCTAACTCCCTCCCCAATCCTTCCTGACTTCTCTTTTCTTCCCCTTCTCTCTCCCTCTCCTACCCCCACCTGTTTCCCCTTCACTCTGTGGACAGCACCGGCCTCTGGTAGAGTCATGACTACCACTACTTCACCTCATGAAATTTCTGTTTCAAATGCTATTCCTAACTAATTTAACTCATTGTAATTACCATACAAATCCCTCAGAGCCTAAGTTCATTATACCCTTTGAAATCATGGTAAGTGTTCAGGCTGGGGTATGGTTAGGTATGGTATGCTCCTCTGATCCAATCCCGTGTAGTCCTTTTGTGCGATGTGGGATAAGGTGAAAATGAAGTGAGGCAAGATATTGCCACCTCAGAAGCAAGGGCTATGGTTGCTGGGAAAATTTCTTTAAAAAATAATTTTATTGGGGGTTCATACAACTCTTATGACAATCGATACATACTAAGATTGTATGCAAACCATATTTGTACATTTGCTGCCATCATTCTCAGAACATTTTCTTTCTGCTTAAGCCCTTGGTACTAGCGCCTCATATTTCCCTGATAGCTCCCTTCATCCACTCCCCTGTTGTCCGTACCCCAGGAAGGAGGTCATATGTAGATCCTTATAATTTGTTCCCCCTTTCTAGTCCACTTGCCCTCCACCCTCCTTGTATCACCACTGGTCCTGAAGATATCCTCTGTCCTGATTTCCCCATGTTTCCAGTTCCTGTCTGTGCCAATGTACATCCCCTGATCTAGCTGGATTTGTTTGCTTGTTTAATTTTTAAAAATATTTTCATTTATTTTATTGGGCGATCTTATACCTCTAATCACAATCCATACATATATCCATTGTGTCAAACACATCTGTACATATGTTGTCATCATCTTTGTCAAAACATTTTCTTTTTACTTGAGCCCTTGGCATCGGCTCCTCATACTTTACCTCTCTCTTTCCCATCCTCCGTCCCTCATGAACCCTTGATAATTTTTTAAATAAATCATTTTACTGGGACTCATACAACTCCTGTCATGATCAATACATACATCAATGGCATGCAGACCACATTTGCACATTTGTTGCCATCATCATTCTCAAAACATTCTCCTTTCACCTAGGCCCCACTTCCAGCTTCCCATATTTCCCCTCCCTCCTTGCTCCCGCTCCCCCATGAACTCTTAACAATTTACAAATTGGCACTGCTTTGTCATCCTACAATGTCTGATGTGTTCCTTCACCCACTTCCCCACTGTCCATACCCCAGAGAGGAGGTCATAGGTGGATTCCTGCAATAGGTTCCCCTCCCCCCTACTCCACCTTCCCTCCACCTTCCTGGCATCACCGCTCTCACCCCTAGTCTTGAAGGGATCATCTGTCCTGAATTATCCCTGTTTCCCACTCCAGCGAACATCCCCTGATCTAGCTGGATTGGTCAGGGAGAATTGGGATCATGATAGTGGGTGGGAGGAAGCATTTAAGAACTAGAGGAAAGTTGCATATTTTATTGCTGCTACACTGTACCTTGACTGGCTCATCTCCTCCCCACGACCCTTCTCCTCCCCACGACCCTTCACCTATTGATGGACTTTGGGTCCCCAATCTGTACTCACCCTCATTTATAATGATATAACTTTTAGTTCTTTGATGCCTGACACCTGATCCTCTCGGCACCTCGTGGTCACACAGGCTGGTGTGCTTCTTCCATGTGGGCTTTGTTGCTTCTGAGCTAGATGGTTGCTTGTTTACTTTCAAGCTTTTAAGACCCCAGCTGTTATAGCTTTTGATAGCCGGGCACCATCAGCTTACTTCACCACATTTGTTTATGTACACATTTGTCTTCAGTGATCACATCAGGAAGGTGGGCACACAATGTTATGATTTTTAGTTCTTTGATGCCTGCTAGCTGATCCCTTTGACACCTGTGGTCATACAGGCTGGTGTGTTTTGTTGCTTCTGAGCTTGTTTACTTTCAAGCCTAATAAGACCCCAGACACTATATTTTTTGATAGCCGGGCACCATCAGCTTTCTTCACCATATTTGCCTATGCACACATTTGTCTTCAGTGATCGTGTTGGGAAGGTGAGCATCATGGAATGCCAATTTAATAGAACAAAGTGTTCTTGCCTTGAGGAAGCGCTTGAGTGGAGGTCCAATGCCCATCTGCTCTCAATATTAACCCTATAAGTATATGCATAAGTATAACCCCATAAGTATATTAACCCTATAAGTATATTTTCCCATCATCATATGTACATATATATATCTATGCGTATGCCCATATTTAGGTCTCTATAAATGCCCTTACCCCCCAGTTCTTTTGTCTAGTTTCTTTTACTTTCCACTTGTCTCACAATCATGTGTAGCCTTCATCTTGGTTTCAGTAATTTCTCTGTGCTACCTTACTCTTGATCAATCCTTATCAGGCTTCTCACACCCACCTTGTCACTGATTTTGAATCATTTGTTGTCCCCCTACCCTGGGTTGGTCAACACCTCCTCTTTCCCCCCTCTTCCCCATCTCCCATGTCCCTCCAGAACCATCAGTCCCACTGTTTTCTCCTCCAGACTGTTCCTCCAGCCTATTTTATCTATATAGACTTGCAGATATAATAATATGTACAAAAAACCCCAAGACATCATATGATGAAGGGACCAAAGAAAAAAACCACAATGACAACAACAAAAAATAAACCCAATGTCCAGAAAAAATTATGTAAATAAGTAATAAAAATAACAAAATAAAAACCTGTAAACAGTTCAAGGTCTGTTCTTTGACCTCCAGGAGTGCCTCCCCACGTTGAGTCTAATGGGGTGCCACATATTGGCCCCAAAGTATATCCTTGGCACTCCCTTGAGAACTCCATGCTCTGTTCCCCCTGCTGCTCTACTGTACACCCTATTGTTTTGCCTTGGTGTGGTGGGGTAAGACGATACACACCTGACCCTGCTGCTCCATTTTTGTCCCTGTTGGGTCTTGGGTCAGCGAAGGATGCCGTGTTTCACAGTGGGACTGGCCATATGGTCCTCTCAGTGCATCGACTGTTCTGAGTGGGGAGATCGTCCTCACGGCTCGGTGGGCCAGGATGCACTCCACTCTCTTCCTCCCCTTTCATTTGTTCTCATGTGCTGTGGTCAGACATGCCCTTTCCCCAAGCTTCAGCTTCAGTGCTGGGATGACTTCTCTTAAACAGGGATGTGGACAGGTGGGGCCCAATGGCTGTTTCTAGTACATGTTCATGAACAGCCTCGTTAATTACTGATCCATAGAAAGAGGACGTGAATAAAGATATAAACTCCACTCATGACAATTTATGTTTTTCTACTCACAAGAAAGCCCATCTGATGAACATTTTACTGTCGATTCAGACAAATCGCACCGGAACCCTTGCACTTCACAGCCACCACATATTAGAAGCAGCGAATGGGAAGGATGAGGAAGGACAAATACAGACAGAGACTAATAGCATCCAGAACCCTTACCCACGAGTCTGACAGCATGGCAGAAAATCTATGTCATGCAGACACAAGAACTCAAACAGCACAAGTCTGGGATCACTTAAAATGTAGGTTAAAAACAGCCCTCGCTGCTTCAGCAGTCCCCGAGGGCATGGCTGTGGTATTGTCTCGTTAGCAGTAGCTAATGTTCACATTGGTGAATATATATAAGGAAATATATATATGTATATATATATATATATATGGAAAGGCTGACGGCTACGTTATGTTTAGAACATCTAGTTTAAGAAGGCAGGACAGTGCATAACACCCTTAGGGAACCTTCTCTTGCACGTTTGGAAATGGAGCTTATGTGAAGTAACCAGTGACTCTCCCCATGAAGGACTGCAGAAGAGGTGCAGTCGTAAACACGTTGTCTGTGTTTCAGGTGAGATATCAGGAAGCAGGGTGTCAAAAATGCCCTTGTGCCTAGGAAATAATGTCCTGTTAAATCTTTCCACAACCGAACATGTAATAAGACACAGTTGGCCACAGGAAGTTTTGCAGTCAAGTCTTTGTGAGTTTCAATGCTGAGACCTTGAGCAGTCTCTCAACATGCCTAAACTTCCACTTCTGATTTTGGCTCCTCATTTTCCCCCTCGCCCCTCATGAACCCTTGATAATTTATAATTTAATTTTTTTTGTTTTTTTTTTGTTTTTTGGGGGGGCATCACTGCTCTCCGGTGGTGGGAGTAGGAGGCCCAGCCCCACTGCTGGAATTGAACCTCCGTCCCAGTGGGCCGCAGTCCCGCGCACAACCACTACGCCACTGGGGCTCAGCCCGATAATTTATAATTTATTATGATTTTTTCCATGTCTTACTGTGACAGATGTTGTCTGTCTCTCTGGAAGGGGGTTGTATGTATATCATTGTGATCGGTTTCCCCTTTCTCTTTCCACCTTCCCCTCCTCCTCCTGGTCCCGCTACTCTCATTTTTGGTCCTGAGGGGTTGATTTGTTCTGTATTCCCTGTGTTTTCAGCTCTTATCTGTACCAATGTACACGTTCTGGTCTAATGGATTTGTAAGGTAGAATTGGAGTCATGATCATGGAGGGTGGGGGTGGAAGAAAGCATGAAAGAACTAAAGTTGCATGTTTCTTTGGTGCTTTACTGCACCCTGACTGACTCATCTCCTCCCCGAGACCTTTCTATAAGGGATGTCCAGTTGCCTACGGATGGGCTTTGGGTCTCCACTCATGTCTCCTACTATTTCCTCTATTTCCCTTTACTTTACTCTTGTCCCACTATCATGCTCAGTCGTCATTCAGGTTCCAATAATTTCTCTCAGTTACATTGCCCTTGATCAAGCTCTACCAGGCATCCTATGCTCTCCTTGCCATCAATCTTGGATCACTTGTTGTTCCCCTTTTCCTGAATTTGTTAACACCCACGTCATTTCCCCACGCTCCCCTCTCCCATGTCCCCCAGAACCATCAGTCGCATTGTTTTCAACTCTATATTGCTTATCCTGCCTTTCTTATCTAGATAGATATGCAGAGACAATAATTAACACAAAAAAACAGACAGGGCAAAACCAAACAACAAAACCAAACCAAACAAAGGTCCCAAAGACATAAAAAGAGAAAAACCTATAAATAGTTCCAGGTCTGTTTGTTGACCTTTAGGAGTGTTTACCAGTCCAGTCTGAGGGGGTTCTATGCCCTGGCCCCAAAGTCTATTTTTGACATCCCTTGGGGACTTCATTGCTTTGTTCCTCTTGCTACTCTGTTGCATGCCCTTACCATTTCCCCCTGGTGTGGTGTGGTCAGATTAGGCACACTTCCCTCACTGTGCCTTCAGTGCTGGCCCTCAGAGTGCCCATGGCAACTCTTTGTGATAGTTGAGAACTGTTCCACAGGGGTCTTTTTGTGTATGTGTATTGGGTGTATGCAACGGCGCCAGCTCTTTCGCCCTCAAAGTGGCTGGGTGGGTTTAGAACCATCCAGCTTTAGTCACTCTTAGTCACTGAGTGCTGTTTGTGCCCCCAGGGCTCTTCACATTTGTGATAGCCTTCAACATGAACACCACCACCCATTTGTCAGTTTGTCATATTGCCAGGGCTTCTGCTTTGCTGTGATGCTGGCAGCTCTAACACCTGCATCTCATCCATAGTAGGCAGGTTTCAGCTGCGCTCCCAGATGAAGACAGACTAGATAGAAAAGCCTGCAGGGAGATTTACCAAGAAATATTTTCCAATGCAAACTCTTTGGATCGTAGAATGCTGTCCAAAACTTTGATAAAAGGACTTAACTTTGGATGCGTCATCAAGAGGAACCCAGGCTGAGGAAGACCATCATGTTTGAGAGAGTGGAGGGTCTGAGAAAACAAAAGGAAACTTCCATGAGCTCAAAGGGCACAATCTAGCAATGGACTCAGGGATCGTGAAGATGACACAGAATAGGGCTAACAGAACAGGGTTTGTTGCTGTTTCCTTCTGTTACACAGGAATGGTGTGAATTGGAGCCAACTCTAGCTCAAGGAATAATGACAAAATAAACATTATAATGCAATCCATTTGCTTTTAATTTATAGGGTTCTCTATTTATTTTTCCAGTGGGGCAGAGACTCTTAAAAGCACAAGACTACAATACCCTCAGCTAGAGTGGTTTATGGGGTTAGTCAATGAGTCACATCATGTTTTCTAGAGAAAAGGAGGCAGAGAATCGGAAGCCATGACAAGCAGAAGCCAGGGAAAAGATGGCTCCCGCTCCCAAGTGGAAGCCTGAAAGCACCTTTTGTTGCTATTGTTGTTCTAGTTGTCGGGGGTGGGGGGGGGGGGGGGGGGGGGGGGGGGGGGATGGAAGGGGTAGGAGAGTGGAAGATATTTACGTGAGAGAAAGTGACATAGGCAGGCAGCCAGAGGCCCAAATAATTCCTCCAGTCTTGCCTTTGTTAAATTATAACTTTAAAATGTTCTCAGAAAGGTCAGTTGGAGAATTGCAGTCTCTGTGATATTTTCTGTTCCTCCCCTCCTCAACCCCTCCTTGCAGGTGACTGGACTCAAAGCACAGGAAACAACAAGAAAGAAGTAGTGATGGTACCGTCTCCAGACTCTTTGACTCTTGGGTTCAAATGGACCTCAGTCACAGGGCCTGCCTGCCAGCCTGCCCAAGAGTCCAATTACCTCAATCGTTTTCTGCAACCATTATTACCTTCATTTTAAAAATAAACAACTCCAGACGTCCCAGAACCCCTGGTAAATGAGAGAGAAATTTCGCTGTCAGTGGTAGGGCAAAGACATCAAGTCTGCAAACAGAACATTGAAAAAGAGAGGGCATATTCACTTCGTGCTCTTGTCTAAAGCGCTGTGATGATGTGCACGGAACAAATATCAAAATAACACAGGTGCCAAAGTTCCTTTTGCTGGGCACTTGCCCCAAATGACCACAGGAAGTTTATAATCTCCCATCACTGATTAGCCCTATGGGTCCATCCCATCGTAATCGTCTTTTTATTTCATTTTTTGGGATTCTTCCACTGTTTATTTTTGGGTTTTCAAGGGTTAGACATTTTATCTGATATACCAGAGATCAAAGTTAATTTCTTTTTAATAAAAGTGTTTGGGGGCATCAATAGATTGTTATTTTTGTTGTTTTATGAGCGGATTCACATACATCATGGTAAAAAGAATGCCTACCGTTCTCATCTACTAAACTAATAAAAGAGGAATTTTACAAAGCGGGTACTGCAAAGCCATCCATCTTTTGGTGTGCATCTGACTAAACAATAGTTAAATCCTTTTGCCTCAGGAAAAGCCAGTGGAAACCAGTCTCAATTCCTACGCAGAACCTTGGGAATGGCAAAGAGGTTTCAAATTGTCTCCCAGCTCCCGGTCATTTGTCTGTGGATGTGCTTAGTTGAATGCTTCACTCGCGGGTTTTAAGGCTGGATCCTTGCACATCAAGAAAAAGTCTTATGATTAATTAGTGATGGCTGCCTTAGGTACAGGGTAGGAGCATATGGATATGTTCATCACATTTGTCACTTTAGCTAACGGTCTTTCACAATGGACATTTTAGGCTTTGTGACAAATGTAGGACATTTGTCAACTGTCCCACACACCGAGGATGTCAAAGTTTGAGTGTAGAATGTAGGTGCGTCCTGACAGTGTTTCAAGGCTGTGCATGTGAAATGTGTACAATGAATAAGGAAGACCTAAGAAGAATAGATACACTTCAATTGTGGTGCTAGAGAAGAATCTTGAAAGGCTCACGGACTGATAAAGGACAATCACATCTGTCTTAAAAGACGTATGGCTAGAGTGCTTCTTAGAGGCAAGGATGGGAAAACTTCATATTATATCCTTTGGACATATTGTCAGAAGAGACAGTCCCTAGAAAAAGACATCATACTGGGTAAAGTAGAGGGGCAGCAAAAAGAGGAAGGCCCTCAAGGAATGGAGTGACACAGTGGCTGTGACAATGGGCTCAGGCATAGGTACAATTGTGAGGACGGCGGGGGACTGAGCAGTGTTTCATTCTGTTGTCATAGGGTCGCTATGGGTTAGAACTTGTCAGAGGAAACCAGTCTCTAACAACCGAAGGATCTGCAGGTGCAACTCTATGGCTATACTATATAAAGATCATAGTAAAGTCATGGAGAATAGGCAAAATAAGAGAAAGAATAAAATAAAAGGAGTCAAGACACATTTTATGGGAGCATGCTCACCTTAGGCCCTCTTGGTGATCCACATGGAAGAGGGAGAAGAGAGGAGAGAGCATCTTTACTATCTTGGGATATTTATAGGTAGCCATAAGACATGCATATTCAGTAGTTATCAGTGTCACAAGGTGGGTGGTAACTATAGTAAGGTCCCTGAGCTCACAGGAGAGGAAGCCTAATACTTGCATGGGGGGGGGGGAAGGGGGGGGGGGAATAGGGGTGTGTGTGTGACTGGGTGACACAGCAGGAGGAGATAGCAAGAGATGTCTGCTTATGTAGGAAGATAACATCAACTATGTGCTTATTTTAAGGAAGCATAGCTGTTAAGGGAGAACCTGTGGGAAGCGATTTAAATCAGGATTGTGTACTTGGACTTTACCTCTAACTGACCAAAGTAGTGACGTTCTTACCATGGAATACTAGCTTCTCAGATTCTCTCTAAATTAGGAAATATAGTCCTTGTCATATTAGTTTCCCACAAGAACTGATCAATGGCACTAAACAAAAACAGTGTAGGATATATTTTACATGTATTTAAGAAAGAGTTACTGTTCCACTTACATTTTGCAGCATTATTAATTATTCCAAGTCTGTAGCTCAAAACAATAGTCATGGATTGCGTGGACCAAGAATTCCTCAAGGGAGACAGTGGGGATAGCTTATCTCTACTTCACCGAGCCTGGGGCCTTAGTTGGGTAGATTTAAAGATGGAGATGACTTCATAGTTGGGGGCAAAAATCATCTAGAAACCCCATGTGACCTTTCTACTCTGTTCTACAGAATTTTTAAGAGTTTGAATCGACTCTTACCAGACATAGCTGGATAGGGTTATTTTTATATGTGCAATTAATAAGGGAGTACAAAGACCGTACAATAACCCAGACAATTTTGATATTCTTCACTCTTGTTTTCAATGCACCACACAAAACTGTTTCTATATCTACTTGGTATGAAGAAATTAATAAGCAGTATTTTCGACAGCAAAACTAGTAGTCCAGTGATAGAATAGAAAAGATCCACTCATGAAATAGTATCAAGGATTTGGGCTACTGGAGCCACTTACAGATTCAGATCTAAGTATGGCCATTCTTACAAGAGCCTTTCTGCCCAACTCTCTTGGAAACCATATATTTCTTTACTTGTTTATAGACAATCGAATGGTTTTTGACTTTTATACAACCAACCAAACAAAACACAGATGCTGCCCTTGATGCTGTCTTGGCCCTTCTTGGAATGGCTTGTATTTTAAATTCTACCATCAGGGAAAGGATAAGCAGCAGCCTTTGTATTTTGTGTTGAACCCAATGATGTAGGTAATCGCGTCTTTAAATTCATAGCTAGTGAGCTAGAAAACTTGCCAGCGATGGAGTTAAATGTACTACCAATTCCCTTTTGTAGATCTGCTGATGTAGATGCTGTCATTATTGCTATTGTTCTTAGGTGCTATTGAGTCGGTTCTGACCCATAGCGACTCTGTGCACAACAGAATGAAACTCCACCCAGTCCCGTGCAACCTTACGGGTGTTCTACGCCTGAGCCCAGTGATGCAACCATGGAATCAATGACCTCCTTGAATCACGTACCTCCTTGAGGGCCCTCTTCTTTCTTGCAGCCCCTCCACTCTACCAATCAGATACCAATACAGATCCCAATCTGTATCCCTCTCCAGGGACTGGTCGCTCCTGACACTATGTCCAAAGTACATAAGATGAAGTTTTGCCACCCTAGCCTCTGGGAAGCACTCTGACTATCTTTCTTTCGAGACAGATTGGGTCGACTCTTTAGCAGTCTTTGATATTTTAAATATTATTCTCCAGCAACTTCAAATGCATCAATTCTTCAGTCTTCTTTAGTCATTGTCCAGTGCAGATGAGGCCATAGAAAATAGCACGGCTTGCGTCAGACGCATCATAGTCCTCAAAGTAACAGCTTTGCTTTTCAATACTCTAAAGAGATCTCACACAGCAGATTCACCTCATGTAACACATCTTGTGTATGTAATAATATCTAATGACAATATTTAACATTGTTCTATCGAAAGTTCATCTAAAGATTTTGTGTTAGTCCAGGTGGACTAGAGCAACAAATTCATAAACACACATATGGACATAAGGGAAAGATTTATATACAAGTGGAATGGAACATTGAGAAAGCATCCCAACCCAGTCCAGTCCAAGGTCATAAATCCAATATTAGCCCATATGTCTGATAACAGTCTATAAAGTCTTCTTTTGACTCATGAAGCATGTGAAATGACACCAGGACAATCCCAGGCCAGTGGATGCAGAGTCTTGTGTATCCAGCAGCGGTAGAAGCATCCTGGCGCTGGCAGGGGTCTCGCCATGCCTCCTCATTTCCAGGGCTCAGGGTCCATCAGCAGTATCCATTGGCGGTAGAAGCATCTCAGTGCTGGCAGGGGGTCTTTGCCACAGACGGTTGTCCCGTGTACCAGAGGAAGTCTGGCACTATCTCTGGTCTCTCCCCAATCAAAGCCGAGTAAATCCCATCCCCCACCATCACACTAAAGTCACGACAATGAAAATGTCTCCAATCGTGGCCAAATGGTTCCAGGAGACCAAGTCATACTCCTGGACAGAGTTACGGTCTCCAAAACCCACAGGTGCAATTGTACCCCCACCTAATTGGGTCGCTCTGAGTCGAATGGATTAGACGGCAGTGTTTTGGACTCTATGGTATCGCGCAGCTCACTGGGTCTTTTTTCCCATGGCGTTACCCGGTGGGGCCCCACCTCTGACCTCGCAGTTCACATCCCAACCCTTAACCATTAGGCCATTGCAAAATATGTCGTTTTTAGTAAACGTCCTTTTTCCTTGTGAATCACCTTAATTCTGCGGGGCAGAGCTGCCTCGCGGCGTCAGTCAGGCGTCCTTTAAGTGAAAAAAAAGGAAGAGGATGCGGCGGTGGGAGCCTCGCCTGCTTTGAGAACAGGTGAGTGTGCCGCTGGAGGGGGCCCTCCCGAGGCGCAGCCTTGCCCAACACCTGACTTCTCAGGGCGAAGGTGTCAGCGGAAAATGAGTGGGAAATGAGTCTCTCCTCTGCCACGGCGCAGTGATTATCCTTTCACGATTTACGGGAGCTGCCAGTGTACATTGCGAAGGTGTGAAGACAGGAGGGACGAGTTTCCGCCTCTGGCAGAAGCCGTATCCTGGGTTACATGGAGCCAGGGTGGCGTGCAGAATCCCTGGGAACACTCTTGGTGATGGGGGATCGGGTGGGAATTTGGAGATGGCAGGAGAGGTGGGAATTAGACCCTTCCCTCGTTCTCACCGGTATGGGGACACGGTTAAATGGAGGTGACGGAGCGGGCAATGGACTCTACTTACAGATAAGTAGACCTTCCAAGTAGGTGATTTGATATCGGTCATGCGGTCTTTCCACAGACATAAGGGTATAAATGCGATGGCTTCCCCAGATCCGTGGACAAAAGCCTTCACCCGCCAGCACCACGGCAAGGTGTTAAGACTGTCCTCATGAGGCAGCAGTAATTCCCTCTGCCACGTGTGGCCAGAAACGAATTTCCTCTCCTAGCGAGCCGGGTCGCCGGCGGTCCTCTTCAATTTAGCAAGTTTTCCCGGAACATCTACCATGGACCAGGGCGATGTTCCCAGAGGAACTCAAAGAAAAAACGCGTCAATACTC